>JBAMJV010002075.1:0-41184 GCA_037951105.1 Echinarachnius parma
GTTGGATCGATCGAAGAGAGGTGCTTCGAAATATCTGAACAAAGGCCTTCTTATGAAATTGCATGCAGCAAACAAATTTCTCACGCTGTCAGTCCTAGGCATCAAACGGCGGCACTTTGAAGTCGGTTGCGGTTAAGCGTGTTACGTGATATTTTCGCTCGTAAACATCTCTGATGGATCTCCATTCGACTAGTACAAACATTCCAAACGCGACTATTTTTGATGCATTTTTGACTCGGGTATTCGGAAGTGGGACAGTTTGCGATCGCTACTTATAACTGAGCCAATGGGGATTACGTACCGTGCGTAAAAATGCGCAAGATGGATCCACGCGTCTAATAACCCACGCATATATGCCTGTAATACTATTGATTCGTTGTGCCAGTAATCATGCTTTGCACAACATTTTCCAATTCTGTTATTTAGCTTTGAAGTTTAAGTCTGATTTCTTTGTCTGTGTCTTTATTAGGGTCTACGATGTTCCAGTATTTCGTCAAAGTAGTTCCCACAACGTATACCAAACTCGACAAGTCAAAAACGAAAACTAACCAGTATTCGGTCACAAAACACGAGAAGCAAGTAACAACGTCGTTCGCAACGGGAGAACACGGCCTACCGGGCGTTTTCGTCCTCTACGAACTTTCGCCCCTCATGGTTAAATATTCAGAAAAACAAAGGTAAATATCAAATTAGAAAATATAATATTCAACTTATCTATAGAAGCGTCATAATAATAATAATAGACACGCATTTATATTGCGCCATCTATCTACATTCTATTCCGAGGCGCATCATACTGTACAGTAAATCTTGCATGGGAATAACACAAGCTTAATTGGATATCTCCCAATTTGAAATGGGAAATGTTTTCAATTTATATGGAGTTGTAGTTTTTGTTATTTGAAAATTTTACATTATTGATAATCACATATTTTCTATATTACATTTTCTGCCTTTGCAATTAAGTAGGCCAACGTGTGTTACATATTACGTTTTTTCTCTTTTCTTCAAATGATAATAAAAAATATAATAAAATAATAATAATCACAAAACCAGTGGTAAACAATTCTTTTCACATCATAAAAGCAAAGAATTAGGTGCTGAGTGGACAAATTCTTTTAGCAACACAAATCAGTTATATTAGACATTTATGCAACACCTTTTGCAAATTGTATTTTCAGATCTTTCATGCATTTTCTAACGGGAGTATGTGCCATTATCGGGGGTGTTTTCACAGGTACGTTGGTTTCTTTCATAATTCTCGGTCGTGTGTCATTTAAAAACATTAGCTTTGATTATATGTTGGGTGTGAATAGATTTAATTTCTGTTGTTTTTGTATTAGCAACACAGTAATCGTGATGTTTTGAATTTTACAAATCATTCTTTTCAGTGAGGCTAATTAAATAATTGCTTCTTACGTCATCAAAGTCTTTTTTTGTGTGTCAAATATTATTTGTGGATTAACTCTGTAACTTGAATTTTCAGGTTTTCATACGTTTCTTGTTTTCATGTTTTTCTTGTTATGTAATAACAGATTTGAATTGATAAATTATTAGTTATGTATTGATACTGTTGAACTCTCAGGTTAAAGTGATTCAGGTAAAGTGTCAGATATTGCACAAAATGACATTTGAGACTTCAATCCTATATCAATATCATTGTAAAATACAATTGAAAGATTTGTGAAAGTTTGAAAGAAAACGAACACTGTTAACCAAGTGAAAAAAGCGAATATTGAGTTCATATTTTATCACCGAATACTGATGGCCTGTCATGGATTTGTAGCAGTGATACTTGTAATCAGCCGTTGACGATATCCGCACTCGTTTATGTTTACAGACTGTATACAGAATTCGTGGAATTTGCGCACTTAGGATCAAAGTTCAGTAGCGTCTTGAATGTTTCCCACGCGTGCTAGCTGGCTCGGACCATAGACTGTTCTGGGACGTGTTTAGCTACAACAATTCTACTTTTTTTTTTAAAAGCGTTGATCAACGCTTTTGAAATAATGATTTTCAATGATAATTATCTTCATACTAAAGGGACATTCGAAAAAATCTAACCCTATTTTATTCTTCTCTTACCATAAGCTAAACAACAAGGCAGAAGAGAAACGAGGAAGCTCCAAGTATTTTTCGTGGAGTTAGACACTTTACCTGGATCACTTTAACATACTTGTCTTTTTATGTCATCACAAATAAGAACAGGTTAAAACATTATTCATGTATTGACACTGTAATACAGTACAGAAGCTATGACGTCATAACACATCTATTTTTAGAATGTTCAAATTTGAACTTCATTTTCCGGAGGAGCATACAAAATAATGTCCAGATACCGAAAATCAATTGAATATGTTGGCTGAGATATGCCCATCCGAATGAATTTTTTGTCAATAGGAAATCAGTGTTATAGTGTTTGATGACGTCACACTTCACCACTCTATAACTTGAATTGTCTCCTCCTTTCCTTTGCAGTTGTGGTCTAATCGACTCGATGATCTACCATTCAGCACGAGCAATACAGAAGAAAATTGATCTAGGAAAGGCCTTATAGCATATGCTTGTTAATTATATAGTATATTATGTCTTTTGAAGAGGTTTTGTTAATTATCATGTCGTATTTTTCCATTTTCTTGTTTTATGTTAGAAATTGGTTGTGGATCAAATGATAGCTAGGCTATCTGTTCAGATTTTGACATTTCAGAATTCAGATTTGTTTTTTTTGTTATATTTTACATTGGATGAACATTTCATTGGAAATATTCTTACATTTATTATAATTTCCTCTTTTTTTTTTCCGTTTGTAATATTTATTTTTAATCTTCAATGTGGGTCAACAGGTAGTCCTGTATACAGAGGTTTGATACGGATTATGTTTACAAAATATATGCCTACTGAAAATCACTTTTTCATGACTTTCTTGCTTCAGAATCAAATTTAAGTAATTTTGTTTTTCTTTTTAGTAATTCTTCATGCGATTTATGTATACATACATTTTTTCAAAAATAATTCGTTATTAATTATATTTTTGTTTTTGTTCGCAAAATTTTCAATTCCTTTTTTTCCGTAATTTATCAAGATGTAAATTTCCTAATAATATCTTAAGTGAAGGGGCGGTCGAGAAACTTCAACTTGTGTACTTGTACATTTAGAATGACCATTTAATTTTCATATATTTATCCTAAGAAAAGAATTAAAATATGGCAAGAGATCATTACGTGTATTACTTTATATTCATCAATACCGATAACAGTAATTGGTGCCTTTACCGTCTATACCGTATGCAAACATTTCGTACTGTTTTTTGTTGTGTTTTTAGTTTCGTATGGGAAGCAACTTCTGAAATTCAAACTTATGTTTTGGAATTTTGTTGACATGTTGTTTGTTTTAGGCAGTGGCGTAGCTACGGGGGGTGGGGGCATGAGGGGAACGTACCCCCGCCCCCCCCCCCCCCCCCCCCCCCCCAATAACTTGCCCAACACAATATAACATAAGGAGGGAATCCATGTAATTTATACAATTTATAAAACTAAAGATGTACATAACGCGTGCCTAAACTTTTATATACATAAGGAGTGCCCCTCCCCTCCCCCCCCCCTCCCAATCAGCCCGACTGTGCTACGCCACTTGTTTTAGGTCACGTATAATCTTGAGAAAAGAATGTGAATTAATGTGGCCAACTTTTAAAAGGACACCTGCAGTGGTGAATACTCTATTGAATTGTTACTAATTACTACCAAACAGTAATGGAATAACCATTTTAATTTTAGAATTATAGCATTATTATACAGCGTTCATGTGCGTAACTTCTCAGGATCGTGTCTTAAGATTATTGTTCCTCGACTAATTGGAAACAAGTATAGGTATATGAGTACTTCTATACAGTCGCGTGGATATTGTTTTTAGAAGTATGCTGAACTTAATTGTAATGCCCTTTTAGGCCTATACTTTTAATATACATGTAGGCTTACTGTCAAATTATATATTATGCGTTCGCTGAATGCGCCATTCTATAACCAAAATATCAGAATACAGTCGATCTTTTCTGCATTTTACCCCGCTCTCTAATATATAATTATGTCCTTTTCCTACATTGACATTTCCAATGCATCTCTACTGTCTTGAAATTAACATAAATTGATTTTATTCATTTATTTTCTAACCTTTTTCTCGTTTTTAAGGCAATTTCCGGGAGTTTCAGAGCAGCATAAGTATATTGCGTTGTTGTCAATCTTATACAAAGAATAACAGTATATATAGAATAACGCAATTCATCCAATGTGTGTGAAATTTGCAGCTGCAGTGTGTTCACCAACAGTACAAATGCCGAATTTTCATCCTCTTTTTGTGTACAATGCTATAAAAATGATATTGAAAATCTATAAAATAAAACAAATGAACACGAACATCTGTTTCGCAAATGTCAAAGACATTGTAATACTATCGAGCGTAATTTTCTGTTTTATCCCTGTTTGGGTAAAAAAAAAAAACCTAAGGGATTTTTTTTCAGGTGAAAATAAAAATTTGATCGATTTGTAAAAAAGTTGCGATGGTGCAATAAGACTGCAATGTTAGCAAGTATGACTGTAGACGTTATGTATGAATTGAGGCATTTTTAAAATAAACCCAGTGGTGTCTGGTACATGCATCATTTGCGATAGAATTTAATTATCCTCGATGGTGTGTTTTCGACTGAATTGTTTTTTCGATGAATATGCAGCGGCTTCCGAAATCAAAATTACTTGTTTACTTGTTTGTAGAGACTGGAAGCTAAGCTTATTTGTCCCTCTTTGAAGATCCATCCAATCTGAGATATGGTCCATACTTAAGGGGATGATCTTTCCAGTGCTTTTCTAATGCCGACTTGAATTGGTTGATAGTAGAAGCATTAACGGCTTCATCAGGTAGTGCGTTCCAATTATTAACACCTCTAATTGAAAAGGCATTTTGTCTTAGTCTAGTATGACAGTGCTGCTTTATGATTTTGAATTCTATGTGGCAGCTGTCCTAAACCCACTCTCATTAAATTGGAATATGAAATATGAGTAATATAGTAAAACTAAAAGGGTATACAATTCATAAATGCAGATTTTTAAATTAAATTATTATGGTTAGCTAGGCCCGGATAGGGGTAAACTCCATTGAACTGTGCGATCCCTGGGGTGCGGTTCGTTATTCCGAACACACAACTTTCGTATACATGAGGGTTCGTTAATCCGAAAATGAAATATTGTTCGTTAATCCGAACATTTGTTGCATTAGTAGTTCGAAGGTTCGTTATTTCGAAGGATCGTTTATCCGAAAATGAAATAGGGTTCGATATTCCGAAGGTTCGTTGATCCAAAAATGAAATGTGGTACGTTAATCCGAAAATGAAATGAGGTTCGTTAGTCCGAAATGCAATAGGGTTCAATAATCCGAAAATTATATGGGGTTCGTATTGAACCTTTCGGATTAACGAACCTCATTTCATTTTCGGATAAACGAACCTCATTTCATTTTCGGATCAACAAACCCCATTTCATTTTCGGATTAACGAACCTTCGGAATATAGAACCTGGTTTCATTTTCGGAGAAACGAACCTTCGGAATAACAAACCTTCGAAATAACGAACCGTCGGAATAACGAACCTTCGGAATAACCGAACCTTCGGAATAACCGAACCTTCGGAATAACAAACCTTCGGAATAACGAACCTTCGGAATAACGAGCTGTAACACATATTATAGGAAACATAAACCGATGTGATGCATGATCGTGAGGATGGACAATTTAACTAGTTTAGTTGCCAAAACCAGAAATGTGAAAATCACTAGTAAACAAAGTTTACTTTAATTCAATGTATTTATTCAGTGGATTCAGAACAAATATCCATGATCAAATTGCAACATATTATGTTATCAAATATGCTACAGTATAGTGATATAATTCTTGTGTATTTTCTGTAAATTTATGCTCTTATTTAGAAATTAAAATAAGTTAAATTAATCCAATCATGCTAATGATAAATTGTTAGATATTATTGCAAGAGTAGTCTTTCTATGTACATGTAGTAGTTCACACCTGGTTTTGTTTTGGTAATTTGTATTCTTTCGTTGCATTTTGTATAACTGTTATACACTTATAATGTTTGATAATATTGCTTTATATTCGTTCTTATGTTCGTTCGTATGTATCATGTGTCTTAATTTAAATCATGACAAAATTACACATTACCCTCTCGGCAAACTAGTAGTTGGATAAACAAATACGCACACATACAAGCAAACACATACAATAAAGGGTTACAATATCGTCAATAATTATTGTTTTTTCGTTTTTTCTTTAAACATTTTTTTAGTCCCATCTTATTGTAGGTACATTGTAGCTTAATATAAATTCGCAGCACCTTTATATTGTTTTCCTGCACTTTGCAGCTAGGAGGGTACATGTTGTTTTTTCCTTTTCGATTATGTGATTTTTTAATGAAAATTAGCAAATAATAAAACAAAATACTAAACACTCAACATCCATGTATATGTGAGCCGTTCTTTCTTGAGTTTTGTCTCGTTTGTATTTGAATATTTTTGTTAAAGTACATTTTTGTTTAAATAGAGGAAACTGACTACATAATAATATATAAAAATAAACAATGTTTAATTTAATGAGCAAAGAAAATTAGACTTCGCCTGGAATCGAACCCGAGACCTCCGGATTGCTAGGGTTCCGATCGGGGCTTGTTCCAAAATGATACGAGCACCGGTATAACTGTACATGTATAGCAATCAATAGGTCTTGGATTCGATTCCCGGCGAAACCAAATTTTCTTTGCTCATTTTCAATATATTTTTTCACAAAGTGGATGCGGAGGACACGGGCGTACGGACATTTTGTTCTGTGTCGGGGGCTGAAGAGTGTACCCTATGTTCGGGAACTTTGGGAAGTGCAATTTTGTTAATTCATCCAAAGCCGCATTGTTTTTTTTTTTGTATAACTCCCTTCCTGACACAGGCGTAGACATGACATTGATACCCATTCAACTGGGGGATGATCTATTCATTCACCCCCCTGATGAATAGGTATTACGTAAGCCGCTACGCTCGTGCTTCCTGATTAGTATAGGTTTTGCCGTCCATTGTAACACCTTTGTCATTAAATTTTATAAATGTGTACATGTTCTTCAATTTCACCCCGAGAATGTGTCAATGCCAACTTCAATTTCGTCTATTGTCGACCAATTTCACAAAAAAGTCCATTCAATTTAGTATTTTGTCACACATTACCGTCCAGTACAATTCAAATTCGTCAGTCGCAGATGTGTTTAGCAACTGTGACCGACGAATTAGAATTGTAATCGACGAAAACGCGTGACGAACGACTAAATTTAATGGACTTTTTGTGAAATTGATCGACATAAGATGAAATTGAAGTTGGCATTGGCACATTCTCGACTTCCCGGGACGAAATTGAACTTGAAGTACAAATTCATAAAATTGAATGAAAAAGGTGTTAAAGGGATAGTTGAGTATTGGTCAAACTTAACTTTAGTAACCAAAACCTGCATCATTACGATACAAACTAATAGTTATAACTCCACCATACTCGAAAGGTATACACAATTATACAAACGACTAAGTAAATTCCCTGTTATCATTTTTTTTTTAAAGAGCCGTTACAACCCAAGAGGACGCTTTCTAAGAACTAATTGGTTTTAGCCATTTTTTCATACAAAATTGTGCATTTAATGTTTTGTTAAAATAATTATTCAATAGAGATTATCATCAACAACTATTTAAAAACCTATTTAGATTTGTTTCAAAGTTGTCTATAAGCATTTTTTGTATTTTTCCTAAAAAGTCAAAATGTCCCCCGGCCGGTAGACTTATGAATAATATCTTGAAATCAAATGTTTCAATTATGAGAGCATTTGAAAGGGAATGATTCTCATTTTACATGTTTTATTCAAGGAACTTTCAAATGGAATTAAAACCAACCAATGAAAGTGTCAAGGGGTATTTCACGAAGTACCAAGAGTACCACGAATACTCAAGAGTACCTTTAAAATGGACGGGAAAACCTATATTATCACAAAGACAAATTTGACACACTTCTGAACACAATCCCAGCCGGATGGATATCTGATATAGCAACCAGATAACAGAATGACATGCAACATTCATCACTTTTGCACATGTCAGCAAAGGTACCAGATCCCTTTAAAATATACTTGCCTAAAAGCAGTATACATGTATTATGATATTGCCCATTTAAATTAGATAATTTGCCCCCCCCCCCCCTCCCCCCCAAATCACATGAATTTGCCCTAAAAATAGAAGATTTGGCTCCACATCATGGACACTTCCCCGAATATCATATAGACTATATTTTTGTCAGAATTTAAAATTCGGGGAAGCGCTATCTAACAAACACACGCAAGCATAAGTTGGCATAACATGCACATACCAGTGGCGTAGCTATGATTTTTTCAGTTGGGTGGGGGGGGGGGGGGGCACCGCCTGACAAGCCTTTAGCTTAGATGGCCTAAAATCATTATTTATACCTCAGATATCATCTAATTTCGCCCCAAAATTATAGTTTCGACTATGATCTTGGTAATATTTGCCTTTAAATGGCATGTATTTGGGCGATATCTAATGTGCATTTTTTTTTTTTTTTATGTAAACGTACACTCATATTTAACTCGACATGCTCATGATTACCATCTTAATAATCCCAAACTTAGTTTAGCCCTTACCTAACCATATTAAAATTAGGACCTCCCTTTATTCATTTAAAGCTAATATGAAAACATATTTGTTAACTCAGTATAGTTTGCTAGATCTTACATAAAAATGTTAAATAATTTGATTTGTTATATCTTGGAATTGTTCTATTTTGTTTGTCAATAGGAAAGGGCCCTGCATACAATTTAATACATTTTAATATTATTACACGTAATTGAAACCACCACACACTTAATTTCACGATATTAGTCTCTTATTGTTCTATGCACCAAGCTAAAGTTTTGCACTATGCACAAATGAACTTCTTAATACGAAACATGTCACTAAATATATTTTGTTATTTTCACTCGAAATTAATTCAGCCATGCTCACTTTGAATTATTTCACCTATATTTTATTTAACTTTGAATATAACACACAAATTTATAATACAATTGATAAATGGATTTTTAATCGCGTCCCTTGCATAGGTTGTTCTTTATTTGCTAACTCGGCAGAGGCCACAGTCATCATCAAGCTTTTACGCTTACGACATCTGGTCTCCTGCTTTTTCCTTTATAAGAAACTTACCAAGCATTACATAAGATATCCATTCTCCCCCTTATTTCTTATTTTATATTATGCAGATTGGCACCAATTAATATATTTGTTTTTTTGCTTGTATTTTAATTAGAAACATATTTTGTTAAACTTACATGTTACTCATTTTATATATTTGTATGATGTTTCTTTGTATTGATGTGAAAAAGTGGAAATAAAATAAACAAACAAACAAACAACACTCTCGTTCCTCAGAAAATATTCGCTACAATTGACAACTCTTTATCAATGTTGTAGTTCAAAGGAGAGGGTTTTTTTTCCTGATGGCAGTATAATTGCTCTTCAAGGTATTTCAAGCAAAACTGAACAAAAAGAAAGACGATTCTCATTTGGCTAAATTACAAATATAAAGACACACGCACAACATTCATTTCTCAACACATTTCAATACTATGAAGATTGTTAAAAGAAGGAGAGGGTTGATAAAGTGATGGCTGCGTTATATTTTCTTTGATGTATTTCCAGCAATAAAACTATTCAGCTGAGCACAGAACAACAGACAAATCAGATTTGTCTAAAATATACAAAGTTCTTTGAATAATCATCACCTTGAAAAAACACCAATGAACAGGAAAAAATTCATACATAAAATATCATTGTTGAACATAATTATGACAAAAATACTAGAAATTCAGAACATGAAATGTAGTTTGAAATAATGAAGTAAGGACAAAGAGCATACCTGTAAATTAATACCAACAAACAAGAAAAGAGACTAGAATTAAAGAGTGTCATGCATGGGATGTAGAGGGCGCTGTTTGACTGCTACACCGCAATTCGCCATTAGTAACTAGTTTATGAACACTACATGTATACATGTACCACCGAGCCGGTTACAGCTCGTTATTCCGATAAACCAACCTTCGGAATAACGTATAACGTATAACAAATGTTTGGATTAACAAAGCCTATTTTATTTTTGGATTAACGAACCCTCAGTCATGTATACAAAATGTATGTGTTCGGAATAACAAACCTTCGGAATAACGAACCTTCGGAATAACAAACCGCAGTGCCTCACCGAGCCAGGCTGTATTTCGCACCGTGCGCAACGCATTAGCAACGAGTGGCACGAGTCTGATATATGTATACAAATCTGAACCACATTCATTTTACCCTAATCAAGACTAACTGTCTCAAAAATACATGTACTTGGGCTGTGCCCAAAAGAGAGTACATGTGCGCTAGACGAAAATAAATCAATTTAAAGGGGTAGTACAGTTTTGGTAAGTCTGAACTTTAGTAACCAAACCTGGACAGTAACATTATAAACTAATAGTTATAACTCCACCATTCTCGAAAGGTATACAAAATTACAAGTAAAACGCCCGTTATCATTCAAAAAGAGCCATTAAAACACAAGAGGGCGCTTTCTAAAAAAGCATTGGTTTCAACCATTTTTTCATACAAAATTATGCATGTGATGTTTTATTGAAATAATGATTAAATAGAGAGATCATCAACAACTAATTAAAAAATGCTTTTGAAATTTTTTGAAAAAGTGCAGGCATTTTTTTTATTTTTTGAAAAAATCATCTAATTATTTGGGCCCCAAATAATTATAAGATCAGATATATTTATTGATATTTCAGCCGTTTCTGGGTCGATTTTGACCAAATAAAGTTTATTCTGCCATTAAAATTGCATGTTCTCTCAAATTCGACACTCAGTTTTTCATTACCTCACAAAAAAATTGTGATGTGCAGCGCCCTCTCTAAACTACCCCTTTAATCTTGATTTCAGCGAACTATGATTGAACTCCTGAAATCCCACGTACATCATACATAACATACCGAATAACCCATAGATAACATCGCCCAAACAAATCTGCTAGAATATAATTTATGTTAATGCTGATTTAATCTTTAAATATTACATTTAGTAGTACATGTATATCCTCATACCTATTCCCACATAGTTATATCCATGTCAGTCGTTTCAGTGCACATTGTATCCAGCGCATGTTTATGTTTTTGACATTTCACTGGTGTAGAATATAGACAATAGTTAACCTGTCCTAGTAGCAATCTGACAAAAGGAAGCAACTGACAATTTTATGGATAGTGTTTTTACTTGTTTTGGGGTAATTGAGATATGCTCTACACAATGGTGAACAAATTAAAGTCACCTGACAATCCATTTATGAGAAATGTATAGGTCAAAAGGAAGTAACTGCACAAATATCATCATAAAAATCCTCATTTACAAGAAAACTACCAATTGTCAGTTGCTTCCTTTTGTCAGATTAGGGCAGTATAGGTGTCCCCTGTCCACAGTGGCCACTAATCTTGTTTCCCTTGGGTGGTCACTATACACAGGTTTGACTGTTGCTGGAGCTAGAGCTACGTGGGTAGACCACTATTATTACATGTGGATGCAGTTTTTAAAATGATGACACATGCAGTACCCCGGGGTACAGTTGTACCCCGGTATCCCGCTTTGTGTAGCGCCATCTTGTGTCCACCCGAAGTACAACAGTACTGCAGAGCAATCATGGACGCAGCTGGTGTATTGCGTTGTGCATGAAGCGCTTGTATGCACGCTACCCCGTCCGCAAAGAGAGCATTTTGAACGTAAATAAAGCATGTAGAACAAAATTAGGAGTTGCCAATTTGTAGAGGAAAATAATGATTAATTTTGCCTTAAAATAGCTCTCGTACTTGATGGCATCCGGTGATGTGAGACAACACTGTTTGGTGGAACCAGCTTTGGGTACTAATTTCCAATAGGCCTACATTGTATAAACATTTTTCTAATTGATTGTCAAGAAATCTTTTTAAGCCATTATCATTCATTTTTTCAAACATCAAAATACATGTAGTCAATTCATTGTCACATGGTATTGCATTAATTTACAAGCAAAAATTTGATGAAATCATTATGATTATAACATTCAAAATTACACATTATTTCTCACACTTTGTATAAACACTTTCTGTAGAGATCAAATATATATAGACTTGTGCACTTTCCAAATACTGATTCACTATACAACATGTGGATAACCAACATTGAAGATTTGCTTCAATCTCCACTTACATTGTGCATTCTCATGTCACCTTTTCACAATTTTAAAATCAATGCTCAAAATATGCATATAGGCTATAGCGGCCACTATAAGATTTAGTTTTGGGCCACGAAATTTCATTGATGCAAAATTCCACAGGCCAAAATGGACAACCATATGTAACAAAGTTGTTAATGCCTTTCTTTGTTTGGGGCCACCAGATTCAGGTTTTGGGCCACTTGAATTTTACAAAGTAGGCCACAAGCCATTTCTAGCATTGGATTAATAATTGCTTAGTTTAGGAATTTCAAAACTGACGTGTCATGAGTATAAATAAAAATAATTGCATTACTCTTCATATACGTAAGAACAATAAGTGCTGAATCCAAAAATATGGGAAGCTACATTTTGCAGTTGCTAGTGTAAAAGATATTCATACAAATCTGCCTTTAATTGTAGCATACGTATTCAAATTGTGGTGATAACAAGATTAAACATTTGTCTCAGTGTCATTTAAATCGATACATGATTCACAAAAAAAAAATTAAATGATTGCACTAAACATTCATAAGAATAAAAAGTCGCACTGTACAGATAGTGTTATAGACAGAATTTCACAGAAATGATAACGAAAATAATAAAAGTTTTGATCGACACGGCGCCTCATATGAAACAATGTCATCGCTTTTAGCGCTTTACACTATTATTAACCCGGTTGATACAAGCCCCACCAGCGCACAATATGTGCACCATCTCCACGCCCTGGGGAAAGTTCCTCATCTTCATTCACTTAGCTACTATGCAAAATCTGTAAAAAACTAACAAAGATTTATAACAGAATTCAAAACATTTTAACAGATTTAACAGAATCCTAATACAAACCTTAACGTTCACTAAAATCGTGTGGTGATAAATAAATCCTCATAAAAAATGTCATGAGAGCAGTAACATCACCTAAAGTTCTTGTGCGCTCATAACATTCAATGGAAAACATTCAAATATACAATAGGTATGTTAGTTTGTAGGTGAGTTAAGAGTTAAAGATAAAATATTTAGATTTTCAAATTCACTTCTCATACACAATTATTCAAGATATTACACAAGGGAAGGGCATTCTTATGCTTGTCGCTATTACAAATAATTGAGTTGAAATAGTATGGACATGAAATTCTGTAGAGGCTTTTAAAATAAATAATTTAAAGAGTGACATTGAACAATTCTGTGCACTCCTGGCAAGAGACAAACTATATAAAATGTAACAAAAATAAATGACTAATTAAATTCAAACATAGAGGAAACTGACTAGAAATATTTGAGTGATTAAAAGTGAGCAAAGAAAAATAGCTTCTGACTAATCGAGCATTGAAAAGGGTTTCATGGGAACGCCCACCATACAAAGTCTTCGTGGCTTGATGGTTTGAGCACCGGTCTAGCAATCCGGCGGTCTCGGGTTCGATTCCCGGCGAAGCCTATTTTTCTTTGCTCACTTTTAATCACAAAAATAAATGACTTCAAATTTACAAGCATCCTACGAAGGATGATTGAACAGGCTCTACGCCTCTCCCTTAAAGGGATCTAGTAACTTTGTTGACATGTGCAAAATAGTGATGAATCATGAATGGTCGATAAAATGTGCACTTTTGCTATCTAGTGATGTGTGAAAATTCCACGGTAAATATACATGTCATATTTATAACAGAGTAATGGGCGAAAATGCAGTGATATTCGTTAACTCATTGCACTGACTTTGTACAGTTATAATTATCCAGTAGATAATTATAAATCTGAAAACTTAAATCATACATATTTTTCTAACGGCAGAGAAATTTGGAAAAACAGAAAGCTCTTCTATGCTTGTATTGGTAATATGAATTGTGATTAAAAATGAGCAAAGAAAATGGGATTCCAACGGGATCCCGTTGGAATCCCATTTTCTTTGCTCATTTTTAATCACATTATATATTTCTGGTCAGTTTCTCTATATGTTTGAATTGGTAATATGAATTGATACAATGATGTATGTGAGAACCGCTAGAGATTCCAAGTAAGTTTTGAGGATTTTGACAATGTTACTAGATCCCTTTAATCTTTTTTGTTTTTGGTTTCAGGTGGCCAAAACCACACATATGATAGACTCCCATTAATTCCTTGAGTGCCAAGCTTGCATTTTTGCAAGTTACAATACACACAAATGCCATAGAGCATTAAAATCCCTGGCACGTTAATAAAGAGTTAAACACTTGTGTGTTGGATCTATCCTAATTAATTGGTGAACAATACACGAGTTTCTAGTGGCCAAATGAAATTTCTGGTGGCCGGCCGTTGGCACTCAGACCAAAGCTAAAGGCAAGCCAAGATGAGTTCCAAGCATATATTTATCATCAAATGGCGTTAACCCATTCAGGACTAGTTCCATAAATACTCGGGCTGCGGTCTATGGAGATTGTCCGTTATATACCAAAATCAAACCATGTTTGACGGCTTAAAGTGATCCATTAAAGTGATCCAATAGATCCATTAACTTTGTCCAATTCAATCAAAATCACTGGGAGCTTTCACGCTGCTCTTGTACATTGCTGTTTGGCTAATGGTAACAGCAGAATGACATGGGTTTGAATTTTTTAAATGTCTCCTTATTTATGGAGATACTTAAGATTGAATAGAAAAGCGTTCCGGAACGGTTTTCGATTGTAGTCAAATGCATCCAAATACAAGATACAAAGGAACTGGGAAAGGTCCAAATGATTTTGTTTGAATTTGACAACATTAATGGATCACTTTAAACTGATGCCTCATGTCACTTCTTGGTCTTCATGCTCCCCATCAAGTCACCCATCTGATCCGGGTCCGTGATGTGCTCCGAGTGCTTCATCTGGAGATGCTGCTTGAACCAGGTGTAGTTGCGAGACAGGTAGCCGCAGAACTTGCACTTGAAGCTGCTGTAGCCCAGGTGTCGGGCCACATGGCGCTTGAGCGAGCTCAGGCTCTCGAAGCGCTTGCGGCACTTCAGACACTTGAGGAGGTTGGCGTTGATCAGGGCATCGATGGCCTGGTGCTTCTGTGACGAGTCGGCAAAGTTCTTAGATGGAGACGGGCGGATGTCGGTCTCCCCTCGGAGCAGGTGGATGCGGACGTGGCGCTGCAGGGAGCTCAGGTACTGGTATCGCTTGTTGCAGTTGAGGCATCGCACCAACCGCTTGTCCATCATCAGCTCCAGGGTGTTCTTATCCTCGTCCTCTACCTCCTCCTTGATTCCCTTCGACTCTCGTCCCGACTCCCTGGCTGACTCCCTCGCTGACTCTCTTCCTTTACTGAGCTCTCGCTTCACCTGTCCGAGGTCCCTCTTCACCGCATTCAGGTTTCGCCTCACCTCATTGACTCGATCCGGGGCTGGTTTCTCGCCCTGCGTCTTCTCTGGCTGGTTGCGTGGCGAGACGCTCTGGTGGTTGAGCCTGGCCTGGCGGATTGGCATGTCCCTGCTGGGAGTGGGTTCTGGACTCTTCCTGGGGGTTGTGCTGGTTGGAGGAGTCAACTGCCCTTCCTTGCTGGCACTGGATGCCTGCTGCTGCTGCTGCTTGGTCTTCAGTGCTGCTTTGTTCTCCTTGTTTGATTGAGACTTCACATTTTTACCGTCCTTTTTAGGAGAAGGTTGCTCTTTGTTAACCTTTTCCTCTTCTTCGACATCTTCCATCTCTTCATCTCCATCATCTACATCGCCTTCATCTTCCTCTCCCTCACTATTCATGCTCTCATCATCCTCTTTATCGTCGTCATCCATTAGAAGAGCTACACCATCCTCATCATCTTCCTCTTCCTCATCATGGTGAACTCCATTCTGATCTGGATCATTATCCATTTCTTTTTTCTTTGGTGATGGTTTAGTTTCACTTCTGGCTTTGACAGGCGTGGTCTTCTCTGTGACCACTTTGAGTTTGATTTGACTTGTTGTACTACTTGGACTAGCCGAGGCAATGCTTTCATCATCAGCGCGTGAATTATTGTTGTACTGAACAAGGTTAACCCAGATCCCTATCTTCATGTTCCTGATGGCCTCAGAGATCTGGTAGATGGTGCGGAACTGTCTCCCGTGCTTTCCCATCATGTGTCTTCTCATCTGCGTGTAGTCATTGTTCTCATATGGACACAGCTTGCATCTGTAGCGGTTGAAGCCAAAGTGGTTACAGCAGTGCTGTTGAAGACGCCTCATGGTTGCCAGCTGCTTCTGACACCGGCGGCATTTCAGGTTCTTCTCATCCATGATCTGGAGGACCTTCGCCCGAGCAATCTCCTCTTGAGATGGAGACAGCGTGTTGCCACGGTTCATATCGGGGCTGGTCTGTTCGCGCCGATGGATTTCCTTGTGGCGCAGGACATTGCGACGATTTGCAAACGTTTTGAAGCAGATGTCGCACGTGGGAACCGAGCTGGAGCTAGTCTCTCCTTCTTTGGTGTCTGCTTTCTCCCTGTTCTCATGCAAGGCTTTCTGCTGCTCAACCTTCCTACTCAGTAGCTCGTCGACCCTTGTCGTGGGAAGGTGGTGCATGGTCTGCATGTGGCGCCTCAGGTTGTAGACTGACGCTGAGCTGTAGCGGCAGATGGAGCATTTGAAGACGGGTCTCTTGTGAATTCGCATATGCCATGCCAGGGCTGTCCAGTTCTTGCACTTCTTCTTGCAGATTGTGCATTCAGTTGGCTGACATGGTACCTGCTGGTTTTTGTCTCTACCCTGTTGCTGGGAACTCATTTGAAGCATGACAACACCAGGTGGCTGTTTAGGACTCACCACCTTGTTACCCACTTCTGTTGTTTTTCCTTTAGGCGAAACTGACATGATTGTTCCACTTTGGTCAAACACGTCCTCCGCGCTCACCTCCTTCCCTCCTACATTTTTCAGAATGTTATGCAGAGCCTCGCGTTTCTCCACTCTCTTTGTGACGCTGGCTTTGCCCTTGGCTGCCTGGCGAATCGCAATCTCTCCAACGATCTTGGAGGTGTCATCTCCCTGTTGCCTGGGTGTGAAGATGCTCAGCTTCTCCAGCTCGTCGTGGTGGACGATGTGATCAGACCGCACCACCTGCTGCTCTATGGCTTCCGATGTAGAAGGAATCGGCCGCAGAATGAGGAATGCATCTGCGTTGCCCACCGACGATGACTGATCATTGATGACAGGTATGTCCACTGTAGACCTCTTTGGCACACCTCTCTCGTTGACGGGTGATCTCGTAGGAGGCTGTGGCTCTACCTGAGGGGCAGTGGCGTCTTCATTCGGGTGGTGGTAGAGGTCCCCAAAGTTGAGCCCAGCCGCTTTGCTCGCGACTTGGTGGTCAATCCCGGACCGCATCTTGCAGAAGGACCGCTTGTGCTCGATGAAGTTGACCAGTCCGCGGAAGAGCCCCTTGCAGACGCGGCACTCGTAGATGATGTCTGCCTCCTGGAGAAGCAGCTGCTTGAGACTGGGTGTGGCATTGCGGAAGAGGTCCAGAACCTGCTGAAGACCTCTGCGGGACGTGTGCATGGGAGGAAGCAGCTGCCCGGCGTCCAGCCCTTTGTCCTTGGCAGCTGCAGACATGGCGCTTTCAGCCATCCCTCAAGCCAAACCTGCAGAAGATGAAAAATCAAATTTAAAAATATTAACTTCAGAAAGATAATAAGTTAACTTTATGTGATATAAACTGGGCTCTAAAATACTGAAATACTGTGCCGCAGACATGGTGCTCTCTGCCATCTCTCAAGCCAGACCTGCAGGAGATGAACAATTATATACAAACTTTTAACTTCAGAAAAAATATTGTTTGAGGTATATGAACTTTCCTTAGCAGGACTAATGAGTATTTAATCTGTTTCATGAAGATGTAATCTAACCAATTAGATTGCCTTTCAGCTAAATTTTACCCTGGGGGCGTGTCTTGGGCTACTCGAATTTTACTGTTCCTCTGCTCACAACAAACACGCAAAATTAACATACACTGAATTCATCCTTTAAACACAATTTTGATGGTAATCCATCAACCAGATCTTGATATTGTAATTACAAGCTATTTCTGCATATATGACCTCATGATCCTAAAATCTAATTAGTCGAGAATAAGCTCCCAAGATACATACAAGTACCAAGTTTGATTGTAATTTGTCAAAGTGTCTGTTTCTTGAGATATCGCAATTGCAAGCTATTTTGTGCATATCTAATGAGCCGTGACCTTGACCATTGACCATTGACCCCAAAATCGAATTAGTTTATTAGCTCCCCAAGATACATACAGGTACCAAGTATGATGTTAATTTGTCAACCAGTTCTTGAGATATCGCAATTATGAGCTATTTTGGCATATAATATAATGAGCCCTGTGACCTCCTGACCCCAAAATCTAATCAGTTTGTTGGCTCCCCAAGATCGAACATGTACCAAGTTTGATGGTATTTTGACAGTCGAATCTAGAAATATTGCAATTTCAAGCATTTGTTGCTGTCATAATGAGCCCTGCGACTTTGACCTTTGACCTCATGGCCCAAAAATCCACTCAGATCAATGTCACCCCAATATGTATAAACATAACAAGTTTCAAATAGATCCGTTGACTGGTTCTCAAGATATTGCGCGAATGAAAATAGGACGGACGGACTGATGGACAACCCGAAAGCATGTTGGTGGAGGCATAGAAACACATAACACCATCACTAATATCCTCACCCCCCCCCCCCCCCCCCCCCCTCCCCTTCACAATCAGGAACAGGAAGAAAATTAAAAAGTTGGTGGGCTACGTTTCAAGCTCGACTGCATTTAAACAGCACTCATAAATTTGTTCTGCATTGAACTGTATCATGCTAATTTACTGGGGCTCTTTTTGGCACTTTTTTGCCAGGAACCCTCGTGTATTTTTAACTTCCCATTATGTGTTCCCCTGACTTGCTTTCATTAATTGCATTCTGAGTAGTCAATATGACAAAAAATTATGAAGGAAAATTATCCAAGAAATCCTGCTATCATGACCAGCAGCTTAGCTAGATGGGGGGGGGGGGGGGGGGGGGGGGGACTGCCTACCCCAAACAAGAGTGCATCCCTCACCCACCCCCATTAGTGGCATGCCCCCCCCCCCCACACCCCGATCAGTTCATATACATGTACACTACTTATGACTCTCTATATTTAAATCCTACCATGTAATTTACTACGAACAAGCTATATAAATGTACATATTTGTGCATGTATGTACATGTACATGTGGAATATTATACAAATATTTGGTTTCCTTCCTACATCACAGTTCTGGGTTAATGTGAGTCTATGACATGCATATATGACGCAACACGCGCGGTACCCCCGGGGTACCGTTGTACCCCGGGGGTACCGCGTTGTGTAGCGCCATCTTGTGTCCACTTAAAGCACAATCGCATTGCGTTTTGCATGCAGTGCAAGCGCGCACTTGTATGCACGCTATACCCCGGTACAGCCCTAAAAAATAAATAAATAATTAAACAAAATGGCGGATATTCATTTGGTACCCCAGGGGTACCGTTTATGTCATCATATACAGGGTGGCCCAAAAAAGCGGAACGGGGCACTTCCCCGAATATAGTAACAAAATGATTATGTCCAATCGGATGGGGTGTCTTTTCCTATGAAAAACGATATCAAGAACAGTAATTTCGGTCGTGTAGTTTTTGTCTATTTTGTCAATTTTTACCAAGTCAGTGTCTGATAAATTGCACTTACTGCCCGTCATAGCATCAAAAAATGAGCAATACGTGCGCCATTGTTAGTGTGCATTCAGCTGTGTTCCGAGAGAATGGGCATAGCCGTGACTATATTTTGGGAAGTGCCTCGTTCCTGTTTTGGGGGGGCCACCCTGTATATGGCTGAATACATACGTGTGAACATTCTCACCATCTGTTTGCATATTAAAAGTTGAGATCAAAATACATTATTTCAAAATAAATTGATTCTATCGAGACCATTTTATTTCTAAATGACTAACTAAACCCATGCAGTGCTGGTTGTGGCAATATTCAGGGCTGTCGTCTATAGAGAGTGCATGTTTTACAAAACAGCCTAATCTTGATTTGATTTTAACAAATTTACTGAAAGTTTTAGCAAACCGATTCTAACATTCATCATGCTTCATTGAAAGCAGCTCTTTTCCGCCGTTTCCTTCCCAACTGTGTTACATGTAGGTTGTAGGTTGAGTGATGTAAAACATAACATGAGGGGTGTAGGGCACGTGCGCCCCCATAATTGTGGTGCCTACCCTTCCCAAGGTGCCCCTCACAAAAAAGTTATGCTAGCGGAAAAAAAGAAATGACCAAAGAAATCAACAGAATCATTCATTTTCATTGCGATTACATGTAAATGGTACAGACCATTTTGGGGCCATGGCTAGTCTGGTCTTTGCCCCCCTCACCAAATTGCAAGCCCCCTCCACTGGAAACATCCTAGGTTCGCCCCTGCATTGCCTAGTCACACTATGTTTTTTTAAGTGCTCAACACAATGGAAAGTGAGCTAAAAGTGGGGGATTACCCTATACATGTACATGTTACATGTATGTACACGTGTCATACATGTATGTACACGTGTCACATTCCAATATGCATGTACATGTACACACTACAGTAGTGTAGCAAGCTTACTTTTGTACAGGGGAAGGGGGGTGGCAATTAAGTATACAAAAGCAGAACAATATTTAGGAAAACATACTTAGAACCCCCCCCCCCCCCCCCCTAACTCACCCACACACACACACGTTATAACAAACAATACATACACACAAAATATGTAGCCTCAAGCAAACTAATTCGCTGAAAATGTTGACAATTTATTTTTTCCACAGCCAATGCTCAATCCAAGCATACCCTCCCTTCAATTAATTAAGAATTGTTGCTACATGAGTCCATGGGGGCACAAGCCCCATAAAATGTATGCCCACCCCCCCCCCCCCCCACCCCCTCCCCCTCTTGGTGCCCCACCAACAAATCATGCCCGGTAAAAAGTTAAACAAAATATCCTCCCAGCTTGCACAACTAAACACTATCCTTGCGCCCCCCTTACAAAAAATGGCAAGGTCTCCCCCCCCCCCCAAACAAAAAAAAATCAGGATTATTTTTAGCTATGACACTGTCTACATGTAATTTAATTTTGCTTTACTACAGTCATCGGGCTTCATGAATAATAATGATCAGATGATTATATGTACAAGTAGACTGTAGTTAGCTCATAATCAGTATCAAATTGGAGGATCACTTTAGGATGTTAGATGCACATACATGTAGTAAATCAGATTTTGTCTCTCAAAGGGTATTGTGTGAAAATTTCAAGTCAAATGGACATTGTATGGCCAAGTAATGAGCGAAAATGCAAAGTGATATTCAGTACCTCACTGCACTCACTTTGTACACGGAGAAAAACTCGCCCGGAGTTTTTCTTATCTGAATACTTCAATCATACATATCTTTTGTAACGAAAGGGAAATTTGAAAAACCGAAACCTGTTCCGTGATTTTATTGTTAATACGAATACAACAAGGTTATAAGGGAACCGCTAGAATTAAAATTTATTTTGAGGATTTGGACAATGTTACTAAGTCCCTTTAAAACGGACATGTACACAGGCCTCCACACTCAATCTTTTCTTTACTAGCCCATTCGGGCAAGTACAATCATAAATGTTCGCATTTTACTTGCCCAGACTGAAAACTTGATTGCCCATTCACTTCTAGATGAGAATATGGAATTACACTACTCTCACAGTTGAAGAGACATGTAAGTTGCCCGATCGGGCAAGTAAACTAGGCCTTTTATGAAATTTTACTTGGCCCGACATAAGATTTGACTTGCCCCGGGCAAGCGGGCAAGTGTTAGTGCCGAGCCCTGATGTACATATAATAATCAATGCAGATCTACATGCAATTAAAGGGATCTAGTCCGAAAGAGATTAGTTTTAATAGTCCATTCCTCCAAAAGTACATAAAGTATACACATACAGTATGTACAGTAATCAAGCATCCACACTATCTCTTTTCAGGTATGGTGACAAGAAAACTGCCTCAAAATTGTGTTTTACTGTATCTAAAGTAGATTTTCATGAAGATTACTAATACAAACATATTTTCCTCGTGGGAAAACCCGGTAAAATAAAAAAATCAACTTGTAAAATCACTTTCGGAACCCCCGTAAAAAAACTGAGTACGGGCGGAAAAAAAATGACGTCATCTTTGTGACGTCACATGCAGGCAATCGCAGTTTAGCTCGGTCATAGACGTACATGCTGAGTGCAATACTCACGTTGACAAAGAGATATTATTTCCATTTGTTTCAATATTTGCAAACATTTGCTTAGGTTTATATCATGGACGATATACACTCAGATGTGTAGCTGCATCCTTTCTTTGAAAAAAAGAGTGTGGTATATCAATAAAGGCACATATTTAAAGCTATAAACCTGAATCAAAGCCGGGATTTCCCCCCTCCTTTAACAGGCTCGTTTGGGCAAGTAAAATTGTACTTGCCTGAACAGAAAGTTTACTTTCCCGCATACTTCTAGATGAGATTTGACCTACATGTAAGAAATTGCATTATCCTTTCATAGTGGACCAATAATTTAGTTGCCCAATTGTGCAACCAAACTAGTCCATTATGAAAACGTACTTGCCCGACATTATTTTTTAATTGCCCTGGGCTGCTGGGCAATAGGACAAGTGCTAAAAAAGTAGACACTCAGTGGCATAGCTACCGGGGAGTGGGGTTGTGACCCCCCCCCCCCCCCCCCCCCCCCAAAAAAAAAAAAAGAAGACAATTTTAAGCAATAAAAACATAAGGGGAATTTTTTTTTTTTTTTAAAGAAATACATACATGTCAGGAGTGCCCCCTCCCCCCCCCCCCCCTTAAAGGGGTATTCCGGGCCTGATAAAACCATTCGTTATTTGAATAAGCAGAATAAGAGGCATAATTGGTGAAAAATTGATCAAAATCAGACAAGAAACATGGGAGTTATACCTATTTGAACATCATGTGGTAATGAGTGATTGTTTCAAAATTGCCGCCATATGCAACATCATTGACGAGCAAATCGCCATGGCTTTAGTACATGAAAATACACTTATTTCTCATTTTCGTTGCTAAAAATAAATTTTTCTCTGCTTGTTTTCACGAATTCATAGAAGAATATCGATGGGCCAACCTCTTTGGAATTTGTAAGCTCATAAATTTGCTTTGTTATTAAGAAAATTTAAATTTTGTAAAATTTCCATGTAGAAGTAAAAATGGATTCAGCTCGCAAGTGACGTCACGATCGATAGCAATTGCGAACGATACTAAAAATCGGAGCAAAGTTCATCCTGTCATAACTTTTTTATTGCTCTACCGTTTTGGCTCAGATTTTCGATCATGATTCTTCATATTCACTTCATTTTATAGCAAACATCACATTTCTGGGGTGGAATTCCCCTTTAATAATTTGAGTGTCCCCACTCCGTCCAACTGTGCTATACCACTGTAGACACTCCTGCTTCAGGTATATAATTGCTGATAATTGGGTGTCATGGTGTCTACTTTCTTTCAAGCCATACTGTACTTGTGCATATGGGCAATTCCGTATGAGAGAAGGCAAAAACACCACATCTCAAAGTTGAGCAATCTTCCCTAAATCAAACTGTTATCAATAGAGGAAAACTTGAATTTTAGGAAACTGAAAACCGTTTGTATATAGCTCGATTGGTTTTTCAAATATTTCTGCTTGAATTGAACAGAAATTTATGACCTTTTATTCATAAATCAGCTTCATTTTGTGAAAATAAAGTGAATCTTTTAATTCAATGACTGTTTCTGCTCATTTTCTCATATTTTCCATACGATGTTGTAACAATCACAAATTGTAAAGCATGGGCAGTAACTTCATTGCATATTTTTTTGAGAAATTTTAAAAATCTATGCACATTTGATCGTAATTCCGTTACGATAAAACGTTTTAAGTTTTTCTCAATATCTTATTACTTGTTCTTTAGTCATATCATTGTGAATTCTCTTCCTTCACCATAGTCCTAAGAACTTCCAACATAATTTTCTGAAATAATGTCACTACTTTTTCCAAAAATGGCGTAACAGTATTAGTAATTCTGTTACGTAACGGAATTACATGCACATGGTTTGTAAGGTATTGAATGATATTGCTGAAAATAAAATTTTTTCTTGTTCTGAATGTAGAAATACCCTTTAAATAGCATGAACTGTAGCCCTGTAGACAATAAGTCATTATACATGTACATACATGTACTGTACAATGTTACTTTATGTGACTCATTACCTCACATGCTTCATATTGCATCAATGGTGATTTAACTAAATTGATACACGATAGATAATTTCTCTAATTTCTCCATGAACATAATAGAGATGATAATGTTCTATCATTAAATTAGTTTCCAGCAAGACCCACTTGACTGAAATTATGAAGATGCAGCAGATTCATGTTTGTACTTTAGAAAGGGAAAAACAAAAACAATAACAAAAATTTAAAAATATCCAGTAATTAGTATGACACTGGTTCTACATTTATTTTCTCACATTGATTTACATTGATATAAATCATACCTTCAACTTTCAAGGAGATTTAATATTAATAATTTTGTATGTAGATTTGAATATCATTGATCAGTTAAGGGCTCATAACTCACCATTAATTATGTAAATTTGTATTAAACTGAAGCATATATAATCAAACATAAATACAGAATAGGCTTCAAGATATTCAAAACTACATAATACAGGCTAAGATATGTTTTATTCATTATCATAAAGTCAGAATTCATTGAGTGTTCAGTGTGCTTCTGTATGCAGATCAAAGAAGATGTACAAAGTATTTGCATTTTCAAATGGGAATTCCTAAAGGTGTCTTTCATTTTTTGCAATTCGATTTTTATATTTTATATAATATGCTAACTTTTTGTATTTGGATCATACATGTTTATATCCGTACATGTATTTCATGAAATGAATGAAAACGCATTCTAAATTGATTTGAGAGTAAATAAAAAAGGATGAATTTTTTAAAAGAATAATTTTAGAATATAACAAGAGTTTATATAACAAATCTTGATTTGTTTGTAATTCTGTTACGCACACACATAAATTCAGGATTTGTTCTGGTCCTTATGTAAGAGTTTAACAATGCATACATTGTTTAACACTGCATACAAATTAACAATGCATACAAATTCTTTACTATAGACTGTACGCAGAAAAATGTAACCAAGAAATTGCATTTTCATGGGTGGATTCATGGGTGGATTTCACAGGCGTAATTCCGTTACAGTGACATTCGTTTGTCTTAAGGTAATTTCAGAGGTTAAAATAGATCATTTCTGGAAAAAAGATGTACCAAATTCAAGTTTGTAACTTGAATGATAAGTTTTTATTACCAATGAAGAATTTTTTGTGGTAGCTTTTGCAGAAAATCATTACAAAGTTAGTGTTGAATAAAAGACCCCTTTCCGTTATGATTGTATTTTGGTCTCCTGACGCTACAGTGTTATAGATTTGTACCTCTAGTACCCCTGCCAGTTATTAAAGTTGTAAAAACTGTGGAAGTGAAAGGAATTTTAAATATGATTAAGAAAACAGAGCTAAAAATCACTTATATATCATTCTGTAACAGTGGAATTGCCCATTCACAATGCATTTCCATTCACACAGATTTCCAATATTCAGGAAGTTTACGAGGCTTTATAGCATTGAAAGTTGAATTATTTGATCTGTTTGTGATTTTAAATTGTTTAAATGTTTCTTGATATTGATGATGTGCAGTTCTTTAGCATGTCACATAATGTAGGTACTTTTTTTTTTTTTTTACTTTGGGTTTTTTCACAATTTAACCATTTTTCTTGAAGTAAAGGAAAAATTCAAAAATGTTGCTATTTTTTACTTCAAATATGGTTATTATTGTCAAATTATTGATTTTTGAAAAGTATTGAAGCTAAAATGTGAATTTGTTGTTGTTCATGTACCAATTTGTGGAAAAGTTGATCCCACTGCTTAAGTTGTGTAATTCCGTTACACACTTTAGTGGACATAGTTTCTAGGATTTTTCTTTCATTTAATTGATGCAATCCTTTTTAATTTCTTGCCTACTAATATAAAGCTGAAAATAAACCGAAATAAAGCTGGAGTTTAGCAATATTTTTTTTTAATTTCACTCTTATTTGTATTTTGGCCATATTTTCATTTATTTTACACATAACAAGTTCAAAAATTGCTTTACAGATATGTCAAATTATGGTTTATATTCAAGTGCTAGATAGCCTTGATGTTTGCATTAGCATGTAAGAAAAGTTGAGTGCAAAATAATTGAGTTTTCCTTGTAACTTCCAGAGATGTAATTCCGTTACAAATTTGTGTAATTCCGTTACAGTGGTCTTTTTTCAAAAAAGTGAATTTGTGAACTTATTATTGTGTTGTTTATGCACGTACTTGTTCCAAAATGAAGTTGACATTATCAAGATACAAAAAATACATAAAATCAGTTTCAAAGTGTCTTATATTTCAGAGAAACTCAACGCAAACTTGTAGCAAAAAAAAAACTCCATTCTCCGGTAATTCCGTTACGGTCACACATATTGGTCTAGTGTGCAACAACACATGGAAGATATAAAACCATTTCCCTATCATGTTGTAGCCTGGTTACCCATACAACTTATATAAGTATCAAAATTTACTTAAGTCATGAGAATATTGCGCAGGGAATGAAATAATGAGCAAAAAACGTCTCTGAATGTAATTCCGTTATGGTGGAATTGCCCATATACATGCATGCAGAAGCAATGATGTACCATGTCACAGAAATACATGTACAGTACATGTAACTTTTGAAAAGTTGGGCGGTCACCTCCCACTTCTGGTAGGAAGCAGGGGCATAGCTTAAGTGGACCTGGGGACTCATCCCCTACTCTCCCCCCCCCCCCCCCCCCACCCATCACCACCACCACAAAATGTATATCCTGCAACGTGCCCCCCCCCCCAACCCCTCACCATCACCATCAAGAAATCCTGCTTATTTATGGTAAATAAAAGAGAAAAAAAGGTCTTCCTTTCAGAACTAAACCTAGAGGTCTCGCAAACACCCACCCCTTTCCCCCGTCCCATCCCATCCCACTTACACCAAATAACCATCTTTGGTCCAGTCGCCTGCCCCCCCCCCCCCCCCTCCCAACCTTCACATATCTAAAAAAAGGTGGCCTTGGTCTTGAAGAAGAAGAGCCTTGAAGAATTACTTTCCCAAAAGTGTAAACGCTGTCCTGGAGAGGGCTGTGCTGTGTTGCGTGCTGTTGGTGATGTGCTGTGTCTTGGTCTCAGTCTGGCAACACTACCCATTGTCCCTCACAAAAGTGGAAGGCACCCCTCCCCCCCCCCCCCCCCCCACCCCAGTGTTCCCACTAGAAAATTCCTAGCTATGCCACTGGTACATGTACAAAGGCCAGTAAAAGCAGATGCTACATGTATAGGGTAGGGCTCGACACCAGCACTTGCCCGGGACAAGTAAAAATTGATGTCGGGCAAGTAAAAATTTCATTAATGGCCTAGTTTGGTTGCCCGATTGGGCAACTAAACTATTGGTCAACTATGAGAGAATAATGTAATTCCTTAGGTTTAAATCTTATCTAGAAGTAAGCGGGAAAGTAAACTTTCTGTCCGGGCAAGTAAAATTTGAAAGTTTTAATTTTACTTGCCCGAACGGGCCAGTAAGGAAAAAACTTAGTGTGGAGTCTTGTATAAGCCATTCTGTTGGTGTGGCATGATATATTTTAAAAGATATAATTAATAACGACATAAAAATAATTAAAAACATTAATAATTTAACATGATAATAAATTTATTTAGTCTTTCTAAACCGAGTGCCACCAAACTTACATGTATCTTGTGTTGTGGCAAAACTCAAATACCCAATTTTTCAGAAGTAGTGTGTACATGTACGTGTACATGCACTTGCATAATCATCATATTTTTCTATAGTCATCAATATCATTGTAATGATAAGGACGTGTGTAAATGGGGACCCAGTAGTAGGTGAAAGCTTAAAGGTGAACGATCTTCTCAATGCCCGAGCCGCTTGGAAGGAATGCTCCCCAGGGAGTGGAGAAGGTGTGCACAATGTGTGCTGGTTTGCATTGTATCCTATGACCGGGGTAATAATAGTGTAAAGCGCTTAGAGATGACATTGTATCATATTAGGTGCTATATAAATCAAACCTATTATTATTATTGACTACTGTTGACAATAACTTATCTAATCATTATTTTATCAATTATGAAATCAATGTCAACATTTTTATTGTTGTTGTTAAAAGCTTGTCATTGTTATCATTATTATTTTATTTATTACAAATTGTATCCTTTATTTCAATATTGTCATGATTACCACTTATAATAATTTCATTATTATTATCATTATTATGATTATGATTATTATTATTATTACTAGTAGAAGGTATTAGTAGAAGTATTGTTATTGTTGTTGTTTCTGCTTTCCAGTTTTAAATGTTATCTGAAAAAACAAAACATTTTAATAACAAAATATAATTTGACTTTTTTCATAATTTATCCACATTTAAAACATTAACAATATGCTCACTTCAATCAAAACTTATTTGTGTAATTAATTATACAAACATTAATGTTCTCATCAGGGATGCAAACCCCCCCCCCCCCCCCCACCCCCTCAAATTAAAGGGATCTAGTAACTTTGTTGACATGTGCAAAAAGTGATGAATGGTTGATGCAATGCATATTGTTGTTATCTCATATGTCCACAGGGTATTGTGTGAAAATTTCAAGTCAAATGGACATTGCATGGCCAAGTAATGAGTGAAAATGCAAAGTGATATTCACTAACTCACTGCACTCACTTTGTACACGATAAGAAAAACTCCACCAGAGTTTTTCTTATCTGAATACTTCGATCTTACATATCTTTGTAACGAAAGGGAAATTTGAAAACCGAAACCTGTCCCATGATTTTATTGTTAATACGAATACAACAAGGTATAAGGGAACCGCTAGAATTAAAATTTTATTTTGAGGATTTGGACAATGTTACTAGTTCCCTTTAAAGATCCTTCTGGTCACCTGAACTTTTCTTCCTATTTTTACTTCACACACTTTCTCAGTTTCTGTTTTTTTTCCTGATCTTCCAGACTTCTGTCTGATGGGTAAATCCCACTTCTCCATACATTAATTTGGTTACCGTGGTAACTTCCACTCCATTGTTGGCAAGTTGTAAATCGAGGGTGAAAATCTGTCTGTTTTTTTTCTTCTTCAAAATAAATCACCATAATTAGTCATGCATCAGCCTAAGGTAATATGCCTTCTTTATATCTTACTTAATAATTCTATAATCATAAGACAATAGCAGTTAAAGGGATAGTACAATTCTGGTCAAACATAATTTTAGTATCTATTTACTTTTCAGTTATCATTAAAAACTAACAGTCATAATTCAATGCTCGAAATTAACTTTTTTTGCTGGTGGCCCGGTCGGGCCAGTAAAATTAGTATTTTTCCAAATTTGGTGGCCCGAAACCAAAATCTACTGGCCCGAAAAAATAAGGAAAAACAAAGGTAAAATGTATACAATAACCATATTCATAGTTTCAGGGTACTGGGCAATAATTTTTATCAAACAAACATTGGATTCTTCATAAACAATATTGCAGACAAGTGAGACAACTCACAACACACTGTTCAAACTTCAAACATGATGTTGAATTTATGGGATTCATAACAAATTACTTTTTTTTTTTTTAGACACCCTGTAATTTTGTTTAGACACCATGTAGTGAATATTCATGAGCAGCATATATGAATATTCATGATGCTCATTAGATTGTTAAAATACGCAAAATAACTGAAATAACTAACGATTTTTAATATGAATTTTTTGTTTATAACAACTGGTTCGAAAATGAGTACTGCTGCTCAAGAATGTATGAATATTCATTAGCAGCAGTGTTACTTGCTCAATTAACTTGCAACTTTTTAACTAACCAATATTTTGTATGTGAGAAAAGGGTATAAGTTGCTGAATGCTACGTTTAAAATCAAGCTCTTGTCATGTCTTAAACATGACTACAGGGTATTTAAAAAAAAAAAAAGTAATTTGTTATGAATCCCATAAATTCAACATCATGTTTGAAGTTTGAACAGTGTGTTGTGAGTTGTCTCACTTGTCTGCAATATTGTTTATGAAGAATCCAATGTTTGTTTGATAAAAATTATTGCCCAGTACCCTGAAACTATGAATATGGTTATTGTATACATTTTACCTTTGTTTTTCCTTATTTTTTTTTTTTTTTTTGCTTGCCCGATCGGGCCACCAAACATTGAAATATGCGCTTTTTACTGGCCCGACAGCAATTTTTGGTGGCCCCGGGCCATCGGGCCTATGCTAATTTCGAGGGTTGCATAATTCCATGATGCTTGAATGGTAGAAAACATACAAACAACTACGTTACAGGGCTGTTTTCTTTCAAAAAGTGGCTGATAACACAAGAGGGTGCCCTCCAGACACCTCAAGTTTCAACCATATTTCTTAAACAAAAACATGTGAATGTGAGGTTTGATCATCAAAAACAATTTTAAAATCAATTCGGTATATTTTCAGAAATTTGTAGGATTTATAGACATTTACTTTAAAATGTTTAAATAAAAGTTGGTCCCCAACATTTATTCCAATCAGATGTAATTGATGGATATCTCGGCCGTTTCTGAACCAATTTTGATCAAGCAAAGTTGATTCTGTCGTTACAATTTAGTGTTTTTTCAAATGTTACTTAGTTTTTCATTACCTCACAAAAATATTTTTTCTTGAAGCGCCCTCTAAACCCAAACTGAACTACCCCTTTAACACTACATGTCCCAACACCTAAATATATATATAGTTCAACATCTATTTCAACATAAAAATTGTTCAAATAGGGCCTATTAAGATCAACAAACAATAGTTACATCCATCACACAAGGACATTAATTATTCAATTCATCACCTCTTCTGTATTATAGTATGTTGTTCATTATCCTGGTTCTTGGACAACCAATTGCAATTATTCATACCATGTCTGATGAATGGAAAATTTTTATCATTCACCGACTTTGTTTTCATGGTTATTATGATTCAATCAACATTTGGACTAGTTTGACACATCACAAGATTTGGTCAAACTCACCAATTCAATTATTGATTTCTACTTGTAAACTATAATTCTGATGCAAAATTTTACTCCTTATGAAGTGCGATTTTATGGGGATTCCGAACAGGAAACACCGGCGACAAAAACCCGGCGTAATTATTTAACGTAGCAGACAGCTTCGCCTTCGCAACACACGCCCATACACTGTGCATCCAATCATGTCTCCGTCCGCTTCGGGCACCCACACACAACACAACATGGACTCCTCATTCGCCCGGCCAATGGCGTTGTGCGTATTGTCTTCCCATGTCAGAAATTCGGCGGAAGCTGCCGAAAGTGACAAGAAAATTACCCAATCTCGCTTTATGCGACGAAATAAGAAGAAACGAGACCAAACAAAGTGGAGGCAAATACCCTCTTGAGAGTACTGTGACAAAGATGTATCAATTATTCACGCTTTCGTATGCAAATTTTGCTGCAACATCTGCCGTTTTTTCGCGACCAAACTGTCAACCTTCGACGTACATTTCGCTACGTGCCATGACGCAGTGCGTCAATGGCCAGCCGCCTCCAAATCATTCGACAACCGGCCTCAAATAACACCGAAAAATTCCCCCAAAACTCACCTCGGAAGATTAAAGAGTCGCACCAATCTCAACTCCGTCAAATTCCGCTTGTTTTCATGCGAAAACTTTCCAAAGATGTCGGGTAAAAATCGTAATATTAGGCGGAAATCTGCGCTCGAGACACGCCGGTTTGACGAAGGTCGCGCACCCACACAGTTCTATGGCGTTACGCCGTACGGTCGACTACGCGTAGCGCTACGCTACATGGATCTTTCTATACACCCAGTGTTGCCGTTTGCAGGCGCGGCTTTGTTAGGGGATGTGTGTATGTGAACGCGTGCCCTGCCGCACTCCGCCAAATGCGAAGCTCGTCGTTTCGCTTAGCTCTCAGGGCAGAGCCATTGTGGCTGCAGCGTTGTTCTAGCAAGGCCTGTCGAATTTCAAAACCCCCTCACTCTTTTCTCGAGTATGACTTGAGTCCAAGCTTTGATTACTTTCTTCAGTCGCCAGGCGCGGTCTCATTCAGCGGGGCAGAGGGTCTTTCCTTTCATAAACTTTCAAACTCGACAGTCGACAGATCGAGACGTTATACTTCTTTCAAATTTGGTTTTGACGAGATTCGGCATCTGCGGCGAGCGTCGGACAATTTGAATTATTGGGGAGAATTATTTGTCTAGAGTAGCTACCAAGAAAATTCCTTTAAAAATCACATGTATCGTGATAAGGAACACTTGTCGAAAATATGATAACTGCATGTTCCTTTTTGTTTTCGACACACAACTGAGTTTTGACAGTAACAGATCTTATAAAAGCAAACTGTTGAAATATAACATATTTCTCAAATCTGTTGGGTTCAATTCAATTAGTCATTCGATATCCTGTTTCTGACAAATGTTTGCAATAGTTTTGGTCCCGTTAAATCCATTCGATGTATTATGATTGGTAATATAATGTTGACGACAATAATAATTATCGCAATCATTACGTTGCTGATCAAGATAAGGATGAAGATGATAATGCCGATGATGCCGATGATGATGATGATGATGATGATGATGATGATGATGATGATGATGATGATGATGATGGTGATGGTGGTGATGGTGATGATGATTTTGATGATGGTGAGGATGATGATAATGATGATGATGATTAAGATGATGATGATGATGCCGATGATGATGATTGTGACGATTAAGATGATGATAATGATGATGATGCATGTGATGATGGTGATGGTGATGCCGGTGATGGATGTAATCGATTGATGGTAGTGGTGGTGTAGCATTAAATTATTGTATCATTATCATTTTAGAAAATAGTTTGATGAACTAATTTGGAATAATATCTAATAAAATAGATGTCCTAAAAAAAAAAAACATATATAGCAAACATGAATTTCCGTACTTTCCATCATCCCTGCATTACTTGTACCGTTATTCCAGAAATCATATATATGTGGGGTTTCTCGATTATATTGTTCTTGTCGTGTAAGTCCTGCAAATTAAGAAGCAATTACAACGGTATTAGAAAAGGCATGCACTATTCCCTTGGGCGTAGGGGAACACTTATTTCTCAGGGGCTGACATCTTTTGCCCAAATTATTATTCCCGCCTTAATTTTCACCTGACAAGCAAACACAAAATAAAACAGTTTTTAAAAAGCCGGGTGCCCGAAATTATGTTTTTTTGTAATGGCTTTACCCGAAAATAAATATATAATGCCCTCGTGGGCGTAGGGGAACATTTTTCTCAATGGGACTGAGGTATTTTGCCCGAATCATTTTCCTTCCCAACTTTTCACGGTTTTACCCGAAAAATAAAAATATATTTTGCCCGAATGATTCCCCCCCCCCCCCCCACTTTTTCACATGACAAGCAAAACAAGAAAAAGTCCTCGCCTTTTTGATGCCCGAACATGACATATTTGTAATGGCTTAGTCCGAAAAGAGCACGATTTTGCCCGAATCTAAGACGTTTTTGCCCGAAAATAAGATGACTTTGCCCGACTTTATCATGAGTGTGCCCGAATATGATATGGTTTGCTCAAATTTGAGGTGCCTTTTGCCCGAATATGTCCCTTTCAAATCTCCAGGGGTCTGCATCCCCCAACCCGCGCCTCCTACGCCTATGATATATATTCCCTCGTTTGTATTGCATGTTGATCTTTAAAAAAAAACAGGTTTCATTTCTTTCGGGAAGCATACATTATTCTGTAAAGGCTAATTATGTCTGTATTTTCTTTTTTCCGTACACTGTTTTTATATTGTCAGTTAGACATGGGCGTGTGGGCACTTTTTTTCTGAGGATTAGGTATTTCGCCCGAATATCACGCACTTCCCCCAAAACAGTGTCTTTACCGCTTGGATGATATGATATGAGCATTCTAAACTGCCAAAATGACATGAAATGACCGAATTTAAGGTTCCCTTCACCCCGAAAGTGTGACATTTGTTAATAAATTTACCGGAATTCGGGGTCCTTTATTTTTCGAAAGCCGCCAGTGTTGTCCGATTTGAAGTACCCTTTGTCGAAAGGTGACATGTTTTCCCGTATTGTAAATCCCCTTTGTCCCAATATTGCCGTTTTCAAAACAATTAGGGACTGCAGCCACCCCCCCCCCCCTACCCCAAGCCTCGTACTCCTTTGATGATACAAATATTTATGATAGGGTTACAAAATATTTAAATGATTTATCGTAGCGACCATTGCATTCATTTTCCAAAATTATAAATTTCACACTGGATAATATTGTAGCTCGGTGATGTACAGCGCGATCCGATTGATTATTTGTTTGGGGGGCACGCTCTTTGTAATTATTAATTGTTTGCATTTGACCCTTATTTGTGTTGTTTTTTCGCGATGTATTTTATTTGTGGTATAAAGATTGTGATTTTACTCGTTAAAAAGTAAGCCTAACCCTATCCCCTATGCATCACGCGTCATATGCCCCAAACCTTCCCGCAAATAATAATGTTCACCATCGTACCCAAGTACCCAGCACAACCGGAGTCCTGAGGCAACACATACTGAGTTAATCAGGCTGTAAACCAGTCGGATCGGTTCGAGTCGGCTCTGTCTGCGCCGGGCTTAACGTTACCCTATCATTATGGGAAATAAACAATATCGCCCCCATTTCCAGTGCCTTTCGGATACAAAACTGTAAAGCTCTCTGCAGACAGAGCCGATTCGACTGGTTTTCATTCGGATCGGCTCAGTTTTCAGTGCCTCGCGACACACATTTTGCCAGTCGAGAGACAGTCGATTCAACACGATGAATCGGATCCGATCGACCGGGCCCATGCAACTCTAGCCTGATTGAAACCAGTCGGATCGGGTCGAGTCGGCTCTGTCGGCAGAGGGCTTAAAGGGGTAGTTCAGTTTTGGTAGACAGGGCGCTGCACAACACAATTTTTGTGTGAGGTAATGACAAATTGACTGTCGAATTTGAAAGAACATGCAATTTTAATGGCAGAATAAACTTAATATTTGGTCAAAATCGGTTCAGAAATGGCTGAAATATCAATAAATATATCCGATCGTAATAAATTTGGGCCCCAAATTTATTCGATGATTTTTTTTTAAATAAAAAAATGCTTACACTTTTTTCAAAAATTGTCAAAAGCAGTTTTTAAATAGTTGTTGATGATCTCTCTATTTAATCATTATTTCAACAAAATATCACATGCATAATTTTGTATGAAAAATGGTTGAAACCAATTACTTTTTAGAGAGCGCCCTCTTGTGTTTTAATGGCTCTTTTTAAATGATAACAGGCTTTTACTTATTCGTTTGTAATTTTGTATACCTTTCGAGCATGTGGAGTTATAACTATTAGTTTGTAATGTTACTGTGCATGTTTTGGTTACTAAAGTTCAGCCTTACCAAAACTGTACTACCCCTTTAAGTTTACGTGGTAATACGTCATTTCCTTCCGGGGTCCGCTTGATTCGGTGCTATTTTTGTTGTGCGATTTGTCACGTTTTAGCACGAGTATAAATCGCTTCGGGTCTAAATAATTATTACATACGAAATCACAACTATATGACTCGATTTAGGACATCAGGAGCCTTTGTAATGATAATCGAGAAATTGGTATTTCAGGGCCCCGAACGTTACATACAAATTTACGCTTAAAGGGGACCACCATGCAAAGAACAACACATTGTTATATGTTTTGGTACCGTTTTGGGATATCAAATAGATACCCAACATTTTGCAAAGGGTTGTGTAATTCATAAACAAAGCAATTAATTTCCACCACTTACGGAACCACTACTATTTCCTGGTTCCATACGGGCCAACCATTTGCGAGTGCGCCAATGCTATTCACGCGTACGTTTGTAGACCATAGATTCCCGGGCGATTCGATCGCTCTGCACACATTAGTCTTCGCAATTCAGACCGCATGAACGCATGCTTTAGAATGGTGATGCGGTTTCCAATTTTTTTTTTTTTCTAGAAACATATTATTTTTTTTTAACTTGTTGATGGAATGGAATACTAAAAATGTTACCTTTCTTTAGTAAGAATATTATTTTGGAGTGGTGGTACACTTTAATCGTACGATGAATTAATTGATAGTACGACAATCATACCGTATCACTTCCCAAAAACATAATCATATGAAATTACGAATCTCTCGAGTCAACACAAAAACAGGATATTATTCGTCCATTCAGTGCTATTTGTTCTGTTCCGTGAGAAAATAGATTCCGGATCTGCTTTGTCATAGCGCATGTCGGTTCCTTCCGTTTATATACTTTGTCATATTTTTTGTTAAATTCTGTATCCTCGTCACACGTCGCATCGGAATGCTTTGTTTGTGAGAATGTTTCTTTGTTTAATTATGTGTTTGTCTGTTTGTTTGTTTGCTTATTTGTTTTTTCGTGTGTTTGTTTTGTATGTTGGTCTGTTTGTTTCTTTGTTTGTTTGTTTGTTTGTGTCTGTTTGTACGTTTGACTGATAGTTGATTTTTTATTTGTCTATTTGTTTGTCCGTTGTTGTGAATGTTGATGTTGTTTGTTTGTTTGTTTGTCTTTTCAGCAAAAGAGTCAGTAAGACTATCTTTCGTTCTCTATCAACCGAGGTTTACAAGAAATATTGTTCGGTACGTTTGTATATTATGTCTCTCTATTCGCTGCGTTACTATTATCACTAAACCGATTCAGTAGATATGAAACGGGGGATACGGATGTAACTAATTAACAACCAAATTTCTCAACACGACTAAATGACGGCGTATGGTGTCGATTGCTTTGATTATATGTGTCATCTTTCCTAATGGTGCAGGGGGGGGGGGGGGGGGTGCGTTATTTACATAAATGGGACAAGACCGATCGTGGATGTGACCGAGACCACTGGTTTAGGTGTGCAAGCAGGTGGGGGGGAGGGGTTGTTGTGATCATGGCCAAGACCAATCATGCCGAGATCGAGACCACTAGTTTATTTAGTCGTGTAAGCGGGGAGGGGGTCGTGACCAAGAATATCATGGCCGAGGCCGATGAAAAGTGTCATAATCATGGTCTCGCGTCGGAATGATTATCAGACGGCGACTGGTGAAAGAATAATAGCGCACGTTGAGGGTATAGGAGGAGGGGGCGGTTGCCATGCGGCTGCCATTCCGCTGCTCGCGTGCTAGTCGTCCTCGACAGCCATTCAGAGGTCATATTAGATTGGGCATAAAGATGGGGCAAGATTTCCCAGAGATCCTATTATGTTGTATGGTGTTATACAATTATTTAGTTTATCTCCTATAAGCTACCAGGAGGTGACTCCAGCGGAGGGGGTGGTGGGGGGGGGGGGGGGGGGGGGGGGGGGCACAAATGATTACTTGCCCCTGGCATCTTCGCTACGTCATTGTTTTCTGTCATTGAATAGACGGCTTCGGTAATGTATGCAAATAATATGCGTATGACGTCAGACTCCCCGTCGGCAAGCTTAACAAATGTAACCATGTCCGGCAAGAATGACGACGGGGAGTCTGACGTCATGCGCATATTATTTGCATACATTACCGAAGCGGTCCATTGAAAAGCACATTGTAAAGCACATTTCCAATCGCCTATTGTTCGCTCGATTCTTCTAAGCTTGTAAGCTGTGTTTTTCCCGCGATTTTTGTTCCAGTCATAAACACGGGTGCGTGCAAACGTACTGCTCAAGGTGTACCTTTCTCATTTTCTCTCCGTTGTTTTTTTGTTGTTGTTGAATGTCTCGAATGTTCACATCGGAACATTTCTTTTAGGTTGAGGGAGGGGGTTGCTGATCATAAGGGAACGAGGCAAAATGGTTTCATGAATCCATGATATAATATAGGTTTTCCCGTCCATTTTAACACCTTTTTCTTCAATTTTATCAATTTTACTTCAATCTCGTCCCGAGAAGCCGAGAATGTGCCAATGCCAACTTCAGTTTTGTCTATTGTCGACCAATTTCACAAATAGTTCATTCAAGTAAGTCATTTGTCACACATTATCGTCCAGTTCAATTCGAATTCGTCAGTCACAGATGTGTTCAGCAACTTTGACCGACGAATTTGAATTGTAATCGACGAAAATGCGTGACGAAGTGAACGAACGTATAAACTGAATGGACTTTTTGTGAGATTGGTCGACAATAGACACAATTGAAGTTGGTGTTGATACATTCTCGGCTTCTCGGGACAAAATTGAAGTACAAAATAATGTATAAAATTGAATGACAAAAAGGGTTCAAATGGACGGGAAACATGTAATATGCTCCATCGGCTTTTGATGTGATGATAGCGACAATTGCTCCGTCAAAATATCGGATAGATTTTTCCCTCTTTATACTTAGCTATGAAATGGGGTGATATTTCAATCAAAATGAAGTGTTCCCTTTTGGTCAAAATGAGTAATTTGTATCGATAATATCTCGGCTTGATTATATCGTAACAAGATTAATTTTGGGTGGAGCAAATTGTCATTGGAGCGTTTGTCGATGGAGTATTATTTTGTCGCCAGAGATTTTGTCGATCACCCGGTGGTGAAATCTGTCTCCATTGCTGCATGCACAAAACTTTCCGCGGATAAAAAAAAAACGGACATCGCCTGACAAGGAACGCATTCGCCAAACCCGAAACGTGCAAGAAACGCATATGAACAATGACGAACGGATTGAACATTGTTGCTGTCCGTTAACGCTATCCGGTGATATGTGACACGGGCTTTAGTCAGGGCGTAGACAGCGGGGGGGGGGGGGGGGGGGGGGGGGGGGGGGTTGGGGGGGGGGGCATGAGGGGTATGCATCCCCCACCTCACAAGGTGGGGGGATGACATGTACAATAATCCCCCCCCCCCCCCGAGATTTAAGGGAATGATATTTGCTTACAATTAAGTTAAATTAACATATTTAACAACAAAATTAACATATTCGGTGCGTATGCACCCCCCCCCCCCCCCCCCCACAAATTCAGAAAGGTCCATTTTTTGACGGTCTCGAGTCCACTTTTCTCGATCATCTTAACAAGTGGTTAAGTAATAATAATAATGAGTTCGGTGCGTATGCACCCCCCCCCCCCCCCCACAAATTCAGAAAGGTCCATTTTTTTGACCCCCCCCCCCCCCCCCTTCCTCCTCACTGAGAGGACTTTCAGCCAATTGTCTTGGTCTCGGAAAATTTTGGCAGGTGGTTTTGGCTGGGAAAAATTGGCGATGGACCTCCAGGATGTTTTAAGCGAATACTCGAAAGTTGCTCCAGCGTCTGTATACTGCTCCGCTGGTTTAATCGCTAAGTTTCGTCTAGTGAAAGTAAGGGCAATCTAAAAGAAGAAGAAAAGGGAAGAAAAACATCGACATTCCACCCCCAAAACATTACTTTATTAAATTATTAATGCAATCTTATTACAATCATTCTATAAAATGCAGTATTCATGCCGATAGCCTTAGTACTATACTCTATATATACAGTATATTGAGAAAGTGCATTCATCATGATTATTCAAGGAAATGGATATAACCGCCACGAGACTAACCTTCTCCCGAAATAGATTTCCAGAGTCTTTTGGTCGTGAACTTGAAAACGAAGTCACCCCGGCCCCCTTTCTAGGTATCCATCTATACGTGGCGTATTATGGACACACCGGACGAGGGCAGGCCGGTGTGACAGGGATAAATGTCCAGCTAGGGATTATTGGCAGTGACGTCATTCGGGACAGTTTTAAAATCCAATTTTTGTCCGTTTTCGAGCCTTCATACAGACGGAGACACACACATAACACACTCAAACACAAACATACAGGCATACACACATGCATAACGGACAATCAAACCAACAGTAATTTACTACACAATTAACTCAAGACATTCATGACGTCACACTGACGCGTTTGACGTCACTCATACACGTTTGTGTGTGTTACTTCAATAAAAAGAAAATGGCTAAATAAAAATTGAACTGATATGCCGCGAAACATTGCTTTTACACGTGACACACATACAAAACACACATTTACGGAGTGATTTTGACAGATATCCCTTAATTGTATTTGCCCTGGACACCTGGGACTATTATCCCTGCCACACTGGGGGGGGGGGGGTGTGGGGAGGGGGGACGAGGGGGCAGGTTTCCCGTATAAATTGAGGACACGTGAACCCAATATGCAGTGACGTAGCGCGACGGATAGACCAATCCGTTTCAAGTCTATACGTCTGCCATAACTGGGGGGCTTCAAGCATGTCTGCATGCTGAACAAAGGTCACTGGTTTTTAGGAGACAATAATACACCTGACATGTTGCATAACGATTAAAACCTGTTCAAATGATCTTTTGTTGTACTCTTGGAAGCCCCCCAGTTATTATGGCCATATAGACTTGAAACCGGATTCGTCTATATAGCGCTGTCCGACTGTTGGGGGTGGGGTAATATAATTGTTGGAGGCATTCTCTATACTATAATATCTATTATATATTTGTTTTTTTTTGTCTGAAAATTTACCCATATGTTTGTATTGTTTTTTGTCAAAGTATTGTGTGCCCCCCGCGTAGCTGCGCCACTGTCAAGATGGTATCTTTACTTGTGTTTCTTCCCTTTTTCTCTGTCACTTCCTGCCGTCATAGCATCGAACAAATATGCCCATTCTCTCAGCACACAGCTAAATGC
>JBAMJV010002076.1:0-38589 GCA_037951105.1 Echinarachnius parma
TCTACAAAACATATGTTGAACTTAAACGAAGGGTAAACATACATTTTTAGAAAATTGAACAAAACTGAAATTTTGTGTACAAAATGTATGGGGAGTTGTCCACAACTTTGCCAGAGTGCGTTGCCAATTTGAGTCACTCGAAGAAATACATGGCTCTTTCTAAAGAGCCATAGTTTTCTTATTTCTTGACCAATTGTGCTCAAATTTTCACAGACTATTCATTACATTTAGTGTCTTATAGTGCATACAACAATTTGTCTGGATTTCATTGCCCGCGGAATAAACAAATAAATGCATAGTACGATGTTTAACTTGCCGTAAGCCCGTCGACACATCGAAGAGAGCATCGCACGGGCACCGCACGGGCACAGCACGGACACCCGCAGTCTTTTTTTTCGAATATCGTACGATTTTGAGACTGAATATTTGGCCACTCAAATCCATACGGGTACCGTGGAGTCACCGTAAGAGCACCGTAAGGCACCCTTGTGGGGCACTAATATTGTGTTCACGGAGCCGTGCGATATATGTTTTATTCTAAGCCAAAAGTCATCGTACGGGCCCCGGCAAAATATGTGACTGCTACTCTAAGATACCACAGACATCGTACGATATCACAATTTCCCCAAATCGTAGAAAATCTGCCGTAGGGAGAAAAATCGTACGGCGCCCGAATCATTTGTGACCTAGGCTTAAGTAAAAGGAAAGGAAAGAGAAAAAGAAAAAGGAACACAATCCTTCCATCGTAATTCAGGTAATGGTTGTGAGATTCAGATATGCCGGTTGAGTACTATACATAGAACAGACTGATTCCTGATTGTTTTAGTAAAGTATTTATCCTGGCTGGCTTATTGTGTACCACCAAATTCGAAACCTTGGTGCTGAATTATACATTATTTTTTACAATAGTTAAAAATATATTTATTTACGATTGTTATATATACAGAGCATAAAAAGGAAAAGACCCCCCCCCCCCCCCCCCCCCCCCCCCCCCCTTGGTCAGACTAAATGGGGAGGAGGAAGATTGGGCCCAAAGATCTTTGAAAATGAACATACTGTAATTCTTTGCCCCATGATGTGGAAGTGGTGTGGTAAGATTGTTAGAGCTCTGGCCTTCAGATCGTAAAGTCCCAAGTTCGAAACCGAACTATATAATGTTGTCCTTCGGCAGGACAATGTATCCACATTTTGCATGTTTTGTGTGCTCTCTTTCGTGTATAAAAAAGTATTCGGTTGGTAGGAATGGAGGGCGTCTTGTAAAGCATGTGTCTGAGCCTTATGATAAATATAGCCTGGCTAGAATACACCCCATGGAGTTTATAATTATTGCAGGTTGGACTGACAGTAGGTTTGTAACAAATGATCAAGGTAATACTTTTACATTGTCTTTAGCGCTTGCTTAGATATATTGATCAATCACATTTTGCCGCTACATTATCAAATCGAAATTAAAGGGATCTAGTTACGTTTGTCAAAATCTGAACAACTTTATTAGAAATCTAGTGGTTCTCTCATACCATGTTGTATTCGTATTATCATAGAAGCTTGAACAGGTTTTGTTTTTTTCGGATTTACCTTTCGTTGGAAAGATATTTACCACTGACATTTCGAATTTTCAACTATCCACCTGGATAGTCATAACCGTGTACATGAGTTAGGTAACTTTACTTTCTATGTGTGCGCATTATTCGGCCATAATAAGATCAATTTAACGTTGTATTCGTATTTATCAATAGAAGCTTGAACAGGTTTTGTTTTTTTTTCGGATTTACCTTCGTTGGAAAGATATTTTACCACTGACATTTTCGAATTTTTCAACTATCCACTGGATAGTCATAACCGTGTACATGAGTTAGGTAACTTTACTTTCTATGTGTGCGCATTATTCGGCCATAATAAGATCAATTTAACGTTGTATTCGTATTATCAATAGAAGCTTGAACAGGTTTTGTTTTTTTCGGATTTACCTTTCGTTGGAAAGATATTTACCACTGACATTTTCGAATTGTCAACTATCCACTGATAGTCATAACCGTGTACATGAGTTAGGTAACTTTACTTTCTATGTGTGCGCATTATTCGGCCATAATAAGATCCATTTAACGCGAAACTCTCACACACTATTCAGCGGACTTACTGTAATAGATTAAAATGCTACACATTATGCAAACCATTCATCGCTCTCTGCACATGGAAACAAAGTTACTCGATGCCTTTAAACATGTTAAAGGGAACTAGTAACTTTGTTGACATGTGCAAAAAGTGATGCAAGGTATGAGGACACCGCTAGAATTTTAATATCATCACTATGCTAAGAATTGCCACTTCTCATTCAGAAGTATTGTCAGTGAACAGCGGATTGTTGACCCAGAACCCTCAATCTTAATCAATAGGCCAATCAATATATATAATCAGGCAATATTGGATCGCATTCAACATGTTCAATTGACATTATACACTGTTTATTAACCATGACAAAAGACCTTTGTTAGTGTGCAGACAATTTCTTGTATTCATGTTCTGTTAAACATGATGATTCAGCATGGATGTAACCTTGGTAACAGAGTAATTATAGAACACCTATCTATTCACCGCTTGCCTTTTTGTATTCGTATGTAATTCTATTTTTGTCGGGTGAGAGTGATAAGTACTTAGTACCATTGTCCAAATCCTCAAAATCCAATTGGAATTCTAGCGGTTCTCTCATACCTTGTTGTGTTTGTATTAACTAAAAAAGCATGGGACAGGTTTCGGTTTTTAACATTTCCCTTTCGTTATAAAGATATTTACGATTGAAGTGTTCTGATGTTAAATTATCAAAGTCAGTGCAATGAGTTAGTGAACATCACTTTACATTTTTGCTCATTACTCGCCCATATAACGTCCATTTAACTTGACATGTTCACACAATACCCAGTGGACATCTCAAATAACAACAACATACATTGAATCAACCATTCATCACTTTTTGCACATTGTCAACAAAGTTACTAGATCCCTTTAAAGGGATCAAGTAACATTGTCTAAATCTAAAAAAATTACTTAGCGCTCTAGTGGTTCTCTCATACCGTGATGTATCCGTATTACCAAAATAAGTATGAAACAGGTTTGGATTTAACAAAATCACCCTTCCCTTAAAACAATATTTTACGATTGAAGTGTTTAGATTTTTACTACCCAGTGGATAGTCATAGAGTTTTGGTAAAGAGAGTACAGTTTTGGTCAAACTGAATTTTAGTAACCAAAATCTGCACCATTACATTACAATCTAATAGTTCTAACTCCACCATGCTCGAAATGTATTCAAAATTACAAACGACTAAGTAAAAAGCCTCTTATCATTCAAAATGAGCTGTTAAAACTCAAGAGGGCGCTCTCTAAATACTCATTGGTTTCAACCATTTTATATAAAATATTGTGCATGTGATGTTTTGTTGAAATAGTGAGTAGATAGTAGAAAGATAATTAACATCTATTTAAAAACCTCTTTTGTAAATGTTTGAAAAGAGGAAGCATTTTTTTAAATTTTGTTAATGGCTGGTTCAAAATTATCGAATAATTGTGGGGCCCCACAATTATTACAAATGGTTATGTTTATGGATATTTCAGCCATTTCTGAACCGATTTTGATAAAATAAAGTTTATTCTGTCATTAAAACTGTATGCTCTTTCAGTTTATCATTATCTCACACAAAAATAGTTTGTGTAGCGCCCTCAGTCTATACCAAACCTAAACTATCCCTTTAAAGGGGCCCTGCAACCCAAATGCATGTCGACCTCTGTTCATCTGTATTAGTGTACACATTCAATATTTGTAAACGGTTTGACCCAAATATGTTTTGTATATTTTTAAACATTTTATAATTTATTTGTCTTCATGTTGCTAAGCCCCACCTCCTAAAAAACCCTCCAGAGCAAATTCTATTGTTGACCTGCAGTGACATCATTTGTCAATCACTGGTCAACTACCATGCTATTGTGATTAGCCTAATCACAATAGCATCACACGGTTGAATAGAATACCAACTCACACAACTTCAATTACAATAGTTGTTGCTATGTCAGAAGAAAAACACTGTCTAAGCTAATCTAATCTAAGCTAATCTCATGGTAGCTGACCAGTGATTGACAAATGATGTCACTGCAGGTCAACAATAGAATTTGCTCTGGAGGGTTTTTTAGGAGGTGGGGCTTAGCAACATGAAGACAAATAAATTATAAAATGTTTACAAATATACAAAACATAATTGGGTCAAACCGTTTACAAATATTGAATGTGTACACTAATACAGATGAACAGAGGTCAACATGCATTTGGGTTGCAGGGCCCCTTTAACTTAAAACAAACAATGTAATCGTACTTAATTTGAATTTCTATTTGAAACGGCACATTCAACAAATGCGTTCATTATTTGATTAGAATACTATTTATTTCATTTATTCACAATGTCTGCATTACACTAATGGAAGACTGTCGTACAACTACGGAAACACGTTTGGGGTGCAATTATATACCATAGGTGGGGGGTATACCGATAGAGAAAGAAAAGACATCTACTTACTGAAAAATAAGGTAGATATTAAAATGTTAAAAAGCCCAGAATTATCAATATCTTTCTGGAATAAATTAATATTACAAATTAATTTCAATCAAAAAAGAAAAATGTTAACCTCATTAATAGAAATAACAGTAATAGTATTTTATCTTGTACGTAAATATGTTGTCTAATATCTTTCTTCCAACGAAATACGTATTTTTATATTGTAGTAAATATGTAGATTTTGTTTGCAAATATTTTTTTAACAGTATTGCAACAATAATGTATCAAAAGCATTTTATTCATAAATAATTCTTTGTTAAATCAACAAAACACTTTTGACAATAAAAATAGGTAATAGGCCTATTGACATTTAGATTTTGTTTACCGGTATACATATGTTTATGATCGATAAATCAACGACATAAATAATATGAACATTAAATCAAATTAAAAGAAAAGTCATACAAGACTATCAAGTATGTAATTATAAACAGTTCTTTATATACTTACCGACAAAGAGATGATTATTACAGATGAGCATTTCTATGCAGATGATCGTCAAAAAGTAGAAAACAGTTTTTCTCTCCATTGTCGATTCCATCGCAGTTTTTCTAGAACGACTTTCTAGAAAAATGGATTCTGTTTTTTCTCAAAACTATGGATGTAAATATTACAATGTTTCTCTTTTAGTGCGACGACTTTCAAGCAAGAATGTCTTTTTTATCAAAACTAAGAGTGTTCAAGTAAAATATATCTTAGGAACAGTCATTTATCTATCAACTAAGGTGAGGTGTTTTTTTTAACTAAACAGTAATGAGTGTTTAAAAAACCGAGTGTCTCTTCGGTGATACTGCGTCAAAACGAGTTTCGAATTACTTTTAGTTTTGATAGAACAAAAAGTGTTTGAATGCGAACATCTCTCTCATGTAGTATCGCTGACGAATTTCAAGCAAGATTTGAGTTTGTTAACACTGAAAGAATGTATTTTACACAACACTGTAATATGAAGGTTTCGCCGTCACGAATTTGAAGCAAAATGAGCTTGTTCTTTTTTGTTTGTGGAGTTCGCGGAGTTAATGATTGCGACTTGTCTCTCGTGTTCGCTAACTCTGAAATAGGTGCTCAACTTCAATACAACGCAGCTATTTACATAGCCAACTTCAAATGCGCAGCCAATCACGGCGGGGAGGGGACGGGTGTTGGGGGTGAGGGGTAGGGGGCTGGGGGCAATTACCCCTCGTATAGAATACTATTTACGCCCCTCACTGCCTTCCCTCTTGTAGGTTGATAGTGGCGTAGCTTGGTTTTTACTCATTGAGGGGCACGCCTAATGTGTTTATCTATGTGTTATATCAAGTCGTTCTCTTCCATTTAGGGGATAGGGGTGGGGAGTTGGGGCAATTACCCCTCATAGGCTTACCCTTATGCCCCTTACCGCCTCCTTGATGTGGGATGAGAGTGGCGGTTGAGTGGTTTTACTCATTAAGGGGGCACGTCGTGTGTGTGTATGTATATGTATATATCAAATTGTTATTTTCCTGTTTTAGTTTCTTAATTAAAATTGCATTTGAATGCATACTGTGATTTATTGTTAATCAATAAGTACGCCTATACGTTTGTTTCAGTGGCGTATTGTAAAAGGATTTATTTATTATTTATGGGGGGCACGAATTTCGGGAGAGGTGTTGTATCTTTACAAGGGTTTCCCCTCATGTTTTGCATTGTAAAACCATTGTATTTGTATTGTTGTTGGTTTTTATGTGTGTGTGTGTGGGGGGGGGGGGGGGGGGGGGCACGGGCCTTTTTACCCCCTGTAGCTATACAACTGTTTGTTTGAAAAGCACCGTGTTGCATGGAGATTGGGATTTCCCCTTCAAGAGGAGATAAATAAATTAATAACACAGATCTTTCTACGCAAACATAATTTGGGAGAGAGCAAAATATCATTACGCTTCGCCCCCCCCCCCCCCCCCTCACACTCGACGCTCTATTTGTCACCTCACCCCCTGTCCCCACCCCAGACCCCGTGAGTTGACAGTGGGTTCGGTAATATCAGGGAGGTGGTTCCCTGGTAATATGGGGTTACAGTTTGTGGGTCTTATATGAATTTCTATACCTGTCCAGTCATTTTTGTTTGTCATTTTGTCTTGCCAATTATATTTATGTGCGTCACGTGCCCAAAACCCTGCTCCTCGTTCCAATGTCGACACAAAGTCATGGTACATAACGATCTGTGTAGGTTGCCCTTCCCAGCACCATCGATCGTAATGATGCATCATGCATCGTTGCGGATTAATAATGAACGGCCTGATTTCGCTAATCAAAACTGGGTGATCAGATTCAGACGTATCAGATAAAAACAATCGATGCATTTATCATGGTTATAGAGAAGCCTCCATGTGTCTGTACGATCAGGAAGCAACGCTGCATGCTAGCAACCAGCAGCGTTTCAAACAAATCAGTGTTATATCATCGTGTTTTATTGGCTGGGATGCTATATAGAGGTCATACAGAGAGATACTGGCCCGGATTCACAAAGCAGGTTTGTAGGAGGTTTGTACAAACCATGGTTTTTCTATGGTCTACATCTATCGAGTGATGCTCGTATACAAGTAAAACAATTTATAATTTATAATGATATGACTATTAGTGCTTGCTAACCAGCAAATTTAACCATGTGAGAAGACAAACATTTATTTGGTGCATTTTGTAAATGTGTACCATCAACATTGTTATCAAGTAAGGAGTTTACATTCTTTCTCCATCAGTTTACAAATGGCACTCCATAGATGTAGACCATGGATAAACCATGGTTTGTACAAACCTCCTACAAACCTGCTTTATGAATCCGGGCCACTATGTCTGTATTCTTGACTTTATGCTTGGTAAGCATATTCCATTACGTTAACTGAATGTGCTTTACCATGAAGACAAGAAGTTACCATTTTCCAGCGTGTGTCGTGGTTGACTCGAGTCACAGCTACTCGATCGATTATAGAGATCTTTTTTTAAATTTTTTCTGTAATGCTCACAAATGATAGATATGTAACGAAATGTACGATTTTACTGGGCCGCGCGTTCAATGGGGATGGGTATGGTAATAATTTTAACGACACCGCAACAATATTGTGTCATATAGTGCCATACAGGTAAGCTTATACCCCAAATAGAGTAAAGCTACTTCTCAAGTAGGGCATTAATGCCAAATAACAATTTTCAACGTACACAATATAGAGGGTTTACTAAGCTTGACTACGAGGGTCAAAGCAATCCACCTATTCCTGCACTATTATTCATGTGTGTGGACACCCACCGGGATTTGCGTTCAATGGGGAATGCACAATCTAGTATGCACTGCCCATCCAGGGCCGGTATTCAATTCCTTACTAAAGTCAAGTTACTTAGCCAAAATAGAGAGTTGGTAAATTCATCAAGTGAAAACCTTACAAAAATGTTGATGTCAAATTGTCTTCAAATATTACATTTAGATTTTGTTTTACTGAGAAATTCTTTTTATAAAAAACTTTTTTAATACGAGTTCTCCGCCTAGAAAATGCTAAGTAAATTGGAAACTGCTTCGAAATGGCGCCCTGCACTGTACACGACATATCAAGTACGTAATGTGTAAATACATATGGATATTCCTATAAAATATCATGAATAAAAACGCAAACAAGAACAAAACACGAAATAACACCGACAAGCAAACAACCACCCCTATAGTTACCAACTCACACGACACCCAAGATCTAGAGTGTGTTCATGCAACCCTTAACACAGTCTGTATATTATGATTCATTAATAGTTAACTATGATAAATGTTATGCAGTTGTACATTCATTTTAAAAACATCTAGTTTATCTAATAAAGAACTTCATTCATTGATTACGGGGACAATACACAATGTAATTGTATCGAGTTACATGATCATGAATCCATGATAACGCGCGGTTCGTCAATCTATCAATGCTTCCACTGGAGTCAAATTATTAATTCCTTAATAGATTATGACACAATAATGATATTTCATTCTTTGTTCAATAGTGATTGCCAACTCGTGTTTTCTCCAAAGATTTAAAAAAACGGATTTAGCGGGGTTGTTTTAGAATAAAGGTCTGCTTATAGGCTTTACAGCAATATATAATTATCTTCTTACCGTATGAAAAAGAACACAGACATTGGAACTATACACAAAAAACATGGGATTCTTTATGACGGGGTTTTGAATCTCAATACATTTATTGCTGATGTATTCAGTATACTGGATGGTTATGATTATATCCTTATTGGTTTTTTTATGTATTAAAAACGAAACTGAGAATCGACATAATACATAGTTTTACTAATGCAAAATGAGTAATCATCAATACAAATTTGTTTGTAACACACATTATTGAAGTAAACACGCATTGTCATCCTGAAATAAATCAGCATTGTTATTTACAACTCTACACTATTTCATCTTCATTTTTCATTCTTCAACTTACCATCTATTGTAAAGTGTAATTTTGCTTTTTTTTTAACAAAATTACTTTATAAACAATGTTGATCACTATCATTTTTGAATTGGCAACATAATGAGAAGTGTGGTGCATCTATGACATCACATGCGTTGCCAATTTGAAGTAGATTTAAAAAGCAGTGTAATTCAACATAATTTGATCATATTGAATACAGTCAATACAATTCGATATACACATAACATAGAAACCAATTATGATGATAATACAGTGCCCCATTGACTAAATACTCAAATTAATAAGAAATATAATTCTGAAATTTCAGCAGTGTCATGACAATATAATGTAAAACAAATACAAATTATAAATCATGGTTACTTTCCTGTACAATCAACGGTCAGGTGCTCTCTGGATTGTTTAAATCCACATTTTATAACAATCTGGAAGACAGTGCGATTAGATCAGCGATATAAAGTATATGAAGTATATAAAACTGCGTTGACATGGGCGAAAAGTGATGAATGGTTGATAATAATAAGGTGTATTTCTGTGATCTGATCTGATCTGTCCACTGAGATATGACAAAAATCATTATTATGGTAAATAAATATCATACTGACTGAGGAATGAGCAAAAATGCAAAGTGATGTGCATTTACTAATTGCACTGACATGGTCTACAGTTTACATTATCCCGCAGGGATTCGTGTATCCAAACACTTCAATCATACATAAGAGCTTTCTTCCAAAAGGCGCTAAATCCACTTTTTCAACTTCCGAGGAAAACAGGTTTCTTTGTCCCACTTTGTACACGTGCCTATGGGAATATGAAAATTGAACTTTCTATATTTTGATTTTGAGTGAGTTATTTGTCGTAAAATGTGGGTTCCTAGATAGCTCCGTAGATTATACATGTAGATATATCGTTAACTCAATTTGTATGGAAAGTGGATTTAGCGCCTTTTGGAAACAAGCTATTATCTTTAAAAAGAAAGAGTTATTTAAAACCGACATCTATTCCATGATTATAATTTAGTAAAACAAATACGAGGTACTTGAGAACCATTGGTAAACAAAGTAAATTCTGTGGATTTCGACAATAATTATTACTAGATCCCTTGATTCAATGATTCAATAAAACAAACAATACAAATACACAATAAACAATAAATAAAAGCATCCCTGAATAATTATGTTTATCATACATTCAAGAAGTATAAATATTAAACATATAATGTTGTGTTTACTTTGCATAACATAATATGCAGAAACTTCTCGGATACATTTGCAAGCTCGAACCTTCATCAGGCTATAATTATGTGAATAGAAAATGTAGTATTGATCAATCGAATTATTCATCATTATTGTTAGTATTATAAGTATTATTAGTATTGTTAGTATTATTAGTATTATTAGTGCTATTATTACTATTATTATTATTATTACTATTAGTACTAGTATTACTATTAGTATTATTATTACTGTTAGAATTAGTATTATTATTACTATTAGTATTAGTATTACTATTAGTATTATTACTATTAGTATTATTATTACCATTAGTATTATTATTACCATTAGTATTATTATTACCATTAGTATTATTATTACCATTAGTATTATTATTACTATTAGTATTATTATTACTATTAGTATTATTATTACTATTAGTATTAGTATTATTAGAACTATTAGTATCATTATTACTATTTGTATCATTATTACTATTACTATTATTATTACTATTAGTATTTGTATTACTATTAGTATTATTAGTATTATTAGTATTATTAGTATTATTAGTATTATTATTATTGTTAAAGGGGACCACTAGGCAAAGAATAACACATTATTATTTGTTTTGGTACCGTTTTGTGATATCAAATAGATACCCAACATTTTGCAAAGGGCTGTGTAATTCATAAACAAAGCAATTAATTTCCACCACTTACGGAACCACTATTTCCTGGTTCGAACGGGCGAAACATTTGCGAGTGCGTCAATGCGATTCACGCGTACGTTTGTAGACAATCCCGGGCGATTCGTTCTGCTCTGCACACATTAGTCTTTGCAATTCAGACCGCATGAACGCATGCTTTAGAATGGTGAGGCGTTTTCCATTTTTTCTTCTTTCTGGAAACATATTTTTGTGAACTTGTTGATGGAATGGACTACTAAAGATGTTACCTTTCTTTTATAAGAATATTATTTTTGGCTGGTGGTACCCTTTAATAATATCGTTAATGATATTCGTTTGTCTCGCAATGTATGGTCAACAAGGAATCTAAAGATCACGACGTTTCGTGCGCCGCTGCAACACTTCGTCAGGTGATACAAACGAATATCATTAGCGATATTATTAACGATACTATTTCCGCAATGAGTAACATATTTAGCATTATTATTAGTATTATGAGTATTATTATCATTATTAGCATTATTAGTATTATTAGTATTATAGCTATTATAACTATTATAACTAGTATTACTATTATAACTATTATTACTATTATTACTATTATTATTATTAGTAGTAGTAGTATTACCATTATTACTATTACTATTATTATTATTACTACACTATCATACTGAACTTAATTTTAACGATGCCTGAAGTCAATTACAAACGTACGTTTAAATCCTTACGATTGCCTAAAATAATGGAATCCCACGAGAAAAAAAAGCAGTTACCACACAAACACATGGTATTGCAGGTTATCTCAACCCATCGCAAGAGTATCATATTGTTTGTACTCGTTAACAAATTAAAGATAAAGTAACAGGTAATCTCAGCCGACTCGCAGTTATATAGGAGTATTTCGCAGAAAATCGTACGTTTTTGCAGTAATATTGCGAGAAACCGTAGATAAAAGTAAACGAACGTATAGTAACTCGTTGGGTTTTCTGTGGTACCTGCACTTCGGCTTGACTGTGACAATTATAGCAATTTTTTGTCTGCGTATATATGTGATATCAATTGTCTTTATAGTCGTAGCTTATTGTGATAATTTATATACAATTTTATGCAGTCTATCTTAAGTGTAAGACTTGCCGACTTTCGTTTTCTGTAAATCTGCAATCCCCCCCCCCCCCCCCACTCTCAAACAAATGTATTATTTGTGTATTTGTGTGATTCAAAATATCGTAATCGCATGTAATCGTGGTGATTTATAACGCACAATTTAAGAATCGCTAAAGGCAGAAATAAAAACAATTCTTATTGTTCCGGCAAGCAGGACGGGTTGAAATACAGGAGGGTCAGGGCGACGGTCGGGATGTTCCCGGTCACCAGAACCTGGACGTGGTCGCCGACGTCAAGTTGGTCACCGCCGCCGTTGTCGATGACGGGCGACATCTTCGCAGACTCCGCAATAGCCAGGACGTTCGACGGAAGGTCATCACGCGACACGATCGACCACTTGAGCGCGGCCGCCAGCGTCGATGTGGCCTTCGTGATCATTGACCTGCTCGGAGACTTGGAAGCCACGATGTCGTCGAAGGTCTTCTTGCACTTGAGGCTGTTTTCGATGGTCATCTCGGTCGTCGTCACTTTGCGGGAACGATTCGGGCCGTTGAAGAATCGAGCTGGAATAAGAAAAAATGCCATGTTGCACATGTTTTGTTTTTAGCAATTTTTATCGCAATTGGCTTTAATTTAAAATTTTAGAAATTGTCGGTTTTTGGAATGTGGTTATGGGTTAACGCCAGTTTTACATATTTCGCCGATAAAGTTAATTTACAAAAAATACTTCATGATAATTTTGGTGAAAATTACATTACATATCTTTCGTGTAGTTCCACGCTCAACATGTTTAACATAATATTTTGTTTGACTACGCATCCACAACATCTGATTCGATATCGACATATACCATTTTACTCCAGCGCACTCTACACTATTCGATCCGACAAACAATAACGGATAATTCTACTTGCTATAAAAATAGACGTCACGTTTCAGTTCAGATACGCAGTTGCTCGTGAGATCTGAATCATAATACATGGCCCCGTTGCATGGAGAGATACAATAACTTACAGTCGATTGTAAGTCAAGATCATGTGTTCTAAATGCGGACGTCTGATTGGTTGAAACGCGCAAATGTTCCGACTTACAATCAATTTTAACTTTACAATTGTATTGAATCTCTTTCTGCAACGGGGCCCTAGTGTGCTTTGGGCTCCGTGGCCTAGTCCCACGTTAGCGTATCTCCTCCCGTTTCTTATCAGACCCAAATGCGGCGAGTGATCAATCAGTATCTAGCACATATTGAAATTCCAGGACGATTCGTTTTCACGCAAAACAAAGACGAATTATTAGAGTATCCTACTAGTCCATTCCGAACTTTATCCGCATCATTTCGTTTCCTGCCAATATTCTGCTAGTACCTTCCAAATGTCAAACGGGTAGGAAACGGAAGGAGATGCGCTATACGGTAGTGGGACTCGGCCATTAGATAAGTAAGTATGGTGCTTACGATTGGAATTGCGGTATTGGCCATAGGTTTCCCAGCTGGGACAGCAGACGACTGCATCAAAGTCAATATCCTGTATAACAAGAGAAACAAATAATGAGTACATGTATATTAAAGGGACATAGTAATATTGTCCAAATTCTCAAAATTCAATTGGAATCAACTATAAAAGCATGGGAAAGGTTTCGTTTTTTTTCAAATTTCTCTTTCGTTAAAAAGATATTTACGATTGAAGTGTTCAGATGTTAAATTATCCACTGGACCGCGAAAACCGTGTACAAAGTGAGTGCAATGAGTTAATGAATATCACTTTGCATTTTGGCTCATTTCTCAGCCATATAATGTCCATTTAACTTGAAATTTTCACACAACACCCAGTGGACATATCATATAACAACAATATACAGTACATTGTATCAAACACTCATCACTTTTTAAACATTTCAACAAAGTTACTATATCCCTTTAAAAGGAACTTACCGAAAGAAGTTTAATGGATTGTTTACTCGTGCTTTTCCAAAGTTGAGAGAAAATCATGACCCGGGAACAGCTGGTCCCGTTCCCGATGAGGCGTTCCCGCTCCTTTCCCGCCTCCGATTCGAACCATGCGCGCGTGCGCGTAATACTCTCCACCGTCGATGACGTATCGCAGTAGAAGGTCACGTGATTGCACTGAATGACCTGGGCGTGGCCAGGTAGGTAGGTTTCCTTTAACCCTGTATGAATGTATAATTTTTTTTTTAAGGTCGTAACTTTATTATGATATCAATGGGTTACTGATTATAATAATACTAAATAGTATTAAATATGCAATATTTTTGTAATCAGGAATATTCAAGAGGAAATGAATGACTAGCAATGACAGGAGTTCTCATCACCTCAAGTCGAAATGACATGATTTCATTCCCCTTCAAGGAGGTGACTATAACGGCGTATTATGAATTCATATAGGAGTTTAGAAATAGGTCACAGACTTTGTCTTGCTTGACATGACATTGTATAGGTCTGACGTCACACCTCGGTTGGATAGGGACCATACGGAGATATAATGGCCCGTATTCACAAAGGAGATTTGTACAAACCAGAGAGGTGGGACAAACCATGGTTCAAACCGAGGTTTACATCTATGGAATGCCAATTGTAAACTGATTGAGAGAGAATGTGTACCATCAACATTGTTTAATAACAAGTAAGGAATTTACATTCTCTCTCCATCAGTTTACAATTGGCATTCCATAGAAACCGCGGTTTGAACCATGGTTTGTACAGACCTCCTTTGTGAATACGGGCCATTATGTTTGTACTTCACCTTGGATAAACTGCTCGGGTAAAACAACCGGTAGTCCAGTCATTGGGACGTCTTTAGGCGGTTCACATTCTGTCAAACAACAATAATTGAATGAACAGTTAAAGATACAGTCAAGTACTATCCAAACAAGTGTTCGTGTTTCTGATTATGTATCGTGTATCTAAGCTTGTTCTGTAATTATGTTTAACTATGAACTGTATTCATTTTATTCACAAAAAATTATGCAAGTGACTATGTAAATGTTGTTGAAAATAAATCATATATAAAGCATTTTTATATAAATGTTTACGTAACCACTGACATTGCCGCATCAGACTCGACAACAAAGCAACATGATCATAAACAAAAAGTTACCACGCACACTCTATATTTTTGTGGTTAAATGTCCTAAAATAACGAGGGGCCTTTTACCTGGAAACTTGATCTTGCCAGGGTCGTTTGCTTCGATCCAGGTCCTGGCAAGCTTGACGGCCATGGCGGCGTTGATGTGCTGGTGGTCGCCCTCCAGACCGAGCTCGATCGTACGACCACCGGTGCCGTACTCGACCAGGAGAGGGCATGTATACAGTCGGGCCTACATAAATAAAACCAAGTGTTTAATATAATTGCAATTGTATTAATTTAAATACAAATGAAAATTAGAGGAGACTGCGAAGTTAACTGATTTGATTTGATTTGATTTGATTTGATTCATTTTATTTTCAACATAATCACATAATGCAACATTTTTATACAAATAATAAAGAAATACATTAATTGAATACGGAAAATAACTATGTATTAAATGTATTAATTGAAATAAATTATGATAGCGTATGATTAGTAGTATGGGTGTGGTTTTATATTCCTTAATAATAATAATGATAAATTAATTTATATAGCGCATAATATGTGCGTTACAGAAATATATTACAACAAACAATAACAAAATTTACTAACATATAAATCAAACTTACGTACACGTTATACACATATTATGAAATTATATCATTATGTTATCTAAGGTTAAGAGGAACAATTACATTAAGAAAAATCAACACAAATGTTTCATTCTAAAATACGATCTATATTTTCTTAATTTATTGCATTGTTATCTATAGTATGCTGCATTGTTTGACTTTTTCATATTAATTCAGGCGAACAAAACGATTGTTTTCAAATGGATAATTATTTTAATTGGCGTTACCCCAATCCCATGGGTCTTCTTTGACAAGGCGTCGAGAACCCCAGGGTGCTGTGCAGACCTCACCATGAAGACCGGGCAACCGGGCTGGTAGTAAAGAAACAAACAAACAATACTAATAAAACAGCAGCATCAACAACAACAACAACATCAATATCAGCATCAAAAACATCAACTATTAACAAACACGTCAACCCCATGCCGATTTCTCCCATTTACCTTCTCTGATTCCTCAAATACACCACCCCCCCCCCCCCCCCCCCCCACACACACACACACATACTTACCCGGGCATACTTGTGGGCACCCGACTTGTGGGGTACTTGTGCTACTACAGGCTGAAGGAGTCCTACTACAAACTGTTTTTTTTTCACAAAATTTTTGCAACGAAAAAAGGCAACCTTCTGAGTGCATGGGAGGGTAGGGGTATGTCTAAAAAAAAAAATCCTCAAGTATAATTCATGGGGCACAGTCACAAGATTTTGTCACATAACTCTCTGAAGCTAAATACGCCGATTTAAGGCTATTCCTTAGTGGGGTCCATGATTTATTCCCCACAAGGAAAAAATACCCCACAAGTATATAATTGTACCCACACGAGACCCCACAAGAATGCCGGGGTGAACACACACACGCACACACACACGCACACACACACACATTTAACTGATCATAAATATCTAAATATCGTTTTCCCTAAGTGCGATGTTACTGCAACTCATTGTCATGATAACTGATTTTACAATATGTCGGGCAAGCCAAAATGTGTGACTAAATGGTTGCTTAAAAGCAAATCGGCCAGATCCAACCCATAATCAAAATCCCAAACAAAATTAGTATTATCAAACTTGACACCCCCTCCCCCCTCCCCCTCCCCCTCACTGACAAACGCCCTTTCAACACAAAGACCATATGACTTTAAGGTCCAAAACAAAAACTCCGAATCCTTTACCTTGGCGAGCCCACATTTTTTCCAAGCGATTTTCTCCACGCTGTCTCCCAGCAAATCCACGTGATCGAGCTCGATGTTTGTGATCCCGACTGCAGCAGGAGCCCTGTATTGGGAGTAAAACGACGATGGTGATGATGATGTCGACGACGAAGATGATGATTATGGTAATAATGACGAATGATTATGATGATGATGACTGATGACGATGATGTAGATGATGCCGATGATGATGCCGATGATGATGCTGCTGCTGATGGTAATGATGTTGTTATATTTTATAATAATGAATGATGCAGTTGAGGATGATTATAATAAGGTATGATCATGATGACGACGTTCATGATGTGAATGATGTTAACGACAATGATAAAGACGATGGTAATAATGATGATGATGATAATGTGAATGGTATAGTCTTGGCGAAGATCACTCATTAAAGTTACATTACGCAAATGTGTAAAGGTTTATCGACTACTTCTTGTTTTCTCTTACACAAAAAGTACAGTCATGTTTTCGTATATTTTATATCCTTTATAATAAATTATATATTATAACAATAATAAAAAGAACATAAGCATATTTTTTCGAATGAAGAGGAATTAACTTTTTTTAAATCAAGATCCCTTAATCTTCATATGAACAGTGCTATATTTTCAGAACAAATCAATGCGGAATCGTAAGACCCCAAATGTAGAATTATCCTAATGTCTTTGGTGAATTAGTACGAGACTATGAACAAGACACTTGCGCAACTCTCTACCGTACGTATTGCAAGCTTCAGAGCGCGCGACGTGCGAATAAAAATGGCGGCTCCCTATGAGATATTGGATTTTTTGTGTATGAGCTCTTGGGAGGCGCCCTCTATTAAAACAGTGACACAGTCACTTTAAAAGTTGCACTTACTTGAAAATATTGGTGTAGTCATTCTCTCCTCCGATGAAGACTTCGATGATTACGACGTCGACCTATATAATAAAAACAACATTAGTATTATATCATATTATCAATGAACAATTGTTTACATGCGATTTTATTGAAATAAAGTGTATCATAATTTAAGACAATCTGATCTGGTTTGTAAATATGACTTTTTATGAGTAAAATATATTAAGCAAAATAATACCGTTGGTGAAGGTGATGGGACAAACCATCACTTCCGAGGGCGATCTGGATGTAGCTATCTTTCCGAAGCGAAGCTGAGGAAAGATAGCGTATACATTCAGATCGCCGAGGAAGTGATAGTTTGCCATCGCCTGAAACCAAAAGGTGATTATTTGCTTTATATTCCACATCAATTATTTTGATCACAAACGACCTATAACTAACACAAAGGGCTAAAAAGTTTGGAATATTGAGCAATTGATCGAGTCTTTTATTTGAATTTCGTCAATCCTGCACATGAACAAGATTTATGATTAAAAGTCAAAGACGCTTATACCATTGTATATTAAGCGTAGCCGCGCGCAAACGTTGCGCATCAGTGCGCTACCTTTCTGCGCACTAACGCGCGCACGCGTACTTGCGCGCGAACAATTGAATATCTAGACAGTGCAACGCACTTTTACCGACTATCTAGTGAGTGCAACGCACTTTCACCCAAGATATCTACACAGTGTAACGAACTTTTCTTCTTCCATCAATAATGGGCGAAAACTATATTTCATCACGTGATTAACTTTTGACCAATCGTAGAGCAAGATTCTTAGTATGTGGAATATAAAAGTGACTATTGACTGACCACTAATCATTTGGGTATACAAAAAATACAAATTATAATCATAATAATCAATAAGAAAACTTTTAAAACAACTACACAACATAGTGTTACCTTTTCCTCTAGAAAGATGTAGAGGCTGAGCACGAAAAAGTACGCGTACAGATCGGCCTCTCTGCACGAGGCCTCCTCCCCGACGGCGTCCGGGGTCTTGACGAGTAGGTTCAGGACCTGAAGAGCGTACTCGGAGAACTTTCGCTCGGGAGTACACCACCACACATTTGGATACGCTCCCGCACATCGAGGATCGGCGGAGATCTGGACAAAATTATGGAAGAAAATTAACATAATTTGTCAAAATTTGTAATAAATCTATGATTTTGATGAATCTGGAATGTAGTCCAGAACATTGAGATCGAGCGTACTCGGAGAACATTCGTTTCGGGAGTATACACTGCCACAGACTTGGATCCACTCTCGCACATCAAGCATCGGGCGGGGATCTGGACGAAATTATTGAGGAAATCGTGGTTTATGAAAATGTTGGTGTTTGTTTGTATCTGTTTAAGTTTATTAATACGAACTAGCAAGACCAGCACGGTCGTGAAGAGCGTACTCGCCATGTTCGGGGGAAACTTTTGCTTCGGCGGTACACTGCCACTAGCCTTGGCTCCGCTCCCGCACATCGGGGATCGGCAGAGATCTGAACAAAATTATGAAAGTACTAAAAAGAACTTTCGTTTCGGGAGTACGCTGCTACACATTTGGGACCGTTCTCGCACATCTAGGATCGGCGGAGATCAGGACAAAATTATGGAGAAATCGTGCGTGTTTGTGTATTTATTTGTTGATTGTTTTGTTTATCTGTTTGGCTTTAATACGAGCTAGACAGACCAGCAGGTGGAGAGCGTCCTCGAAGGAATTCGAGAAAATATGTAAGCGTTTAGAGTCCCTTTAACAACCCTTCGTTTTTTTTGGGTTCATGGTTCCTTCATAAATCCTATGGTCTTTATAATGTGTTCCTGTGATTTTCTGGAATTTCGCGTTCAGCGTCATCTGTTTTTTGTATGGTCGGAATTATTCGTTCTTTCCATGGATTCTCAGTTCAGTGGTTCGCCAATCTGGCGCTGAAGTAACGCGTTCATAATCCACGGATTCTCAGTTCAGTGGTGCGCCAAAATGGCGATAAATTAACGCATTCTTTCCACTCATCTTCATTTCAGTGGTGCACAAATAAATTGCTGGATGAACACTTTTTCACAAGTTCTCTGCTCAGCGGTGCGCCAACATGATATGACGCTGGATGAACACGATCTTTCCATGGGTTTCCAGTTCAGTGATGCGCCAACATATCGCTGAATGAACGCTTTCTTTCCACTGATTCCTATTTCAGTGGTTCACAATAAATTGCTCTATCCAGTGGGGCATTAATATGACGCTGGATAAACACAATCTTTCCATGGATCCTTAGTTCAGTGGTGCGCCAATATATCCCTCAATATGCACCCATGTGTGTGTTTTTTTTTTTCAACAGATATTCAGTCATTTCAGTTTGCTGGATGGATTTTCAGTTCAGTGATGCGCCAACATATCGCTGAATTAACTCGTTCTTTCCACTCTTTTCCATTTCAGTGGTGCACAAAAAATGGCCCTATCCAGTGGTGCGTTCATATGACGCTGGATGAACACAATATATCCATGGATCCTTAGTTCAGTGGTGCGCCAATATATTCCCGATTGCACTCGTTTTTTTTCTCAACAGATACTCAGTTATTTCAGTTTGCTGGATAGGTTTTCAGTTCAGTGATGCACTAACATTTTGCTGTATGAACGCGTTCTTTCCACTGATTCGCATTTAAAGGGATAGTTGAGTTCTGGTAGAGAGAGTACATTTTTAGTCAAACTGAGTTTTAGTAACCAAACCTGCACCATTACATTACAAACTAATAATTATAACTCCACCATGCTCAAAAGGAATACAAAAATTACAAACGACTAAGTAAAAAGCCTGTTATCATTCAAAAAGAGCTGTTTAAACTAAAGAGGGCGCTTTCAAAAAACGCATTTGTTTAAACCATTTTAAATAAGATATTGTGCATGTGATGTTTTGTTGAAATAGTGATTAGATAGAGAGATAATCAACAACTATCTAAAAAACCTCTTTTTAAATTTTTTGAAAAGAGGAAGCATTTTAAAAACGAATTTGAAACGGCTGGTTCAAAATTATCGAATACTTGTGGGGCCCCACATGTATTACAAATGGTTACGTTTATGGATATTTCAGCCGTTTCAGAACCGATTTTGATCAAATAAAGTTTATTCTGCCATTAAAATTGTATGCTCTTTCAGATTTGACACTCAGTTTTTCATTATCTCACAGAAAAATTATTTTTGTGTAGCGCCCTCTCTACCAAAACTCGACTATCTCTTTAAGTGGTACACGAATAAATACTTGCTCTATCTAGTGTTTATCACTATGACGCGGGATAAACACAATCTCTCCCTAGATTCTAACTTAGTTCAGTGGTGCGCCAACGTATCCCCGAATGAACCCTTTCTTTCCACTTAGTCCCATGTCAGTGGTGCACAAATAAATGGTTCTATATGACGCTGGATAAACACAATCGTTCCATGGTTTCTTAGTTCAGTGGTGCGCCAACATATCACAGAATGAACCTTTTTTATGAACATCATACAGACCCAGTCACATATCACCGTTAGTGTAAACGGATGCATGAAGGAGAGTATAACATTTTCAATCCGTTCGTCAACATTCGTATGCGTTTCTTGTCCGTTCCTTGTCGGGCGATGCACGTTGTTCTAACCGGCGGCATGTTTTATGCATGAAGCAATGGAGACGGCTTTCACCACCGGATAATTTGATTTTGCAAATTTATGTTCTATTCGTCGGACAACCGTTTTACGCTATCCGGTGATAATTATGTGACCGGGGCTTAGACAAAAGAAAACAAGTAAGACTTAAGGCCTAAGGTTTCATGGGAACATTCAAGAATCCTGGTGGCTCGATAGTTGAGCACTGGTCTAGCGATCCGGGGGTCTCAGTTTCGATTCTCGTCGAAACCTTTTTTCTGTAATTGCTCATTTTCATTTAAATAAATTTAACAGCGAGACGGCGTACTTCGGTTAGCAATCCAGTATTGTAGCCACATGTCCCGAGTTGATCCTTTCCCTTTTAAAGGACTAATAGTCCTAGGACTAATAGTCCCATCCGGTGGATGACGGGTAGTTCTATGGTGTGATCCCTCGCACTTTCCTTACAAAAGTCGATTTAATTATCCTTAAATTAGTGCCAAGTATTGTGGTTCTTACTTTACGAGCAATGAAAATGGTTCTATGGCATGTATGGCAACGTCCCCAATTAAATGGTCTCTGTGGCTCGATAATTGAGCACCGGTCAAGCGATTCGGGGGTCTCAAGTTCGATTCTCGTCGAAACCATATCTTTCTTTAATTGCTCATCTTCATTTAAATAATAAATACTATAACAGCGAGACAGCGTACTTACGTTAGCAATCCCGTCTTGTAGCCACATGTCCGGAGTATGCTCTCTGTGAAAGTGCAGGTGGAGCCTTTCCCTTTGGTCCCCGTCACGTGGATGATGGGTAGTTCTATGGCACGATCCTGGCAAATAATTGACAAAGAAATAAACAGTTAATTTTGCATTATATATTTGGATTAAAAAATTGATAAATTAGCTTCATGGGTGCTGTTTTATCAAGAAAATATGTCAAATTCCGTGTTAACTCTATCGAACAGTTTTCTAATTTGTTTCTCTGTTTTTAAATGGGATCAGAAGGGGGCCCCTAAACCCTGCCACGCCAAACTTTCCACTCTCTCGATGAAGATGGTGAGATGTGGCCTTCAAGACAATGGACAATGGACAAGGTATGAGACTTTCGAGAAAATAAGATAAGTTATTACACTATTTATATGTCCCTCTCTATGTTTTGAGCGCAAACAAAGCCGACTCGGTCTGATTTGACTGTTTACAGCCCGGCGCAGACAGAGCCGACAGAGACAGAGCCAACAAACTGGCAAAATTGGAGTTGTAGGCATGGTAGGCAACGAACACTGACCCGATCTGACTGAAAACCAGTCGGATCGAGTCGATCGAGTCGGGCCTGTCTGGTTTGGGCTTAACACTTACATAGATTCCGATCCTCTTGAGATACTTCTTTGTGTCCTCTGGTTTGTTGGCCAAGTTGTCATACGAGTAGATAGATCCCGTCTTCAGGACATTCCTCAAGCTGTCCTGCCAGAGCTGCAAAAGACAAAGTAAATAATACATTATAGCATTCATGTTCATAGTGCGGCGTCCATTTAGAGGCGGATTATTGGACGGGTTGTCTGCGAATGAGCATCAGCCTTATTGGGTGTCCTCTGGCTTGTTGGCCAAGTTGTCATACGAGTAGATCGATCCCGTCTTTAGGACATTCCTCAGGCTGTCCTGCCAGAGCTGCAAAAGACAAAGTAAATAATACATTATAGCATTCATGTTCATGGTGCGGCGTCCATTTAGAGGCGGATTATTGGACGGGTTGTCTGCGAATGAGCATCAGCCTTATTGGGTGTCCTCTGGTTTGTTGGCCAAGTTGTCATACGAGTAGATCGATCCCGTCTTTAGGACATTCCTCAGGCTGTCCTGCCAGAGCTAAAAAGAGAAAGTTAATAATAAATTTGTTCTTAAATTGCGCCGACTATCCTGTCTATTAAAGCCGCCACCAACATCATACAGAGGCATTCGGGTTGTTCATACTAACAAGAAACTATGGTACAGTTGGGGTGCAAAATGTTGCTACAATAGCAGCCTGCACCCTAAATTAGCACTCTTAGGGCGCAATTGTGTGTGTTTTATGCTTTGAACATATGGATATTTTATAACGTATCTAGACAAGGGGCTTATATTGTATTTGTACCTTCTATTGTATATGTACGTACGTATACTACCTGGAGTCAGTTTTACATAAGGCACCTACATCCTTTCTACTGACTCCTTATACACTTTATAATTTCGTCCGTAATTTGTTTACCCTGTATCTTGAACTTGTATGCCTTGTTTTTCTGTCACTTTTCTTACCTTGTTAACTTGTTGTTTTTTATAAAGTATTAAATAAACTGAACTTGAACTTTAATTTGAACTTATTTCTTTTCTATATGAAATTCTCACAATTCATTCGCAAGTATCTTTACTAATTCAAAGTGCTAATCGTTTTTACAATGCCATTTAACATGTTAACGCTCTGCAATTCCATATAAACCAACAAAAAACATACAAACGCAGAATACTGCCCAAGTTCGCTTTAACCTTGATCACATCACACGTTACTGCACGATGTTTTCGTTACATCATTCTCAAGTATCTTGCAATGCTACTGGTACATGATTGAAGTCTCAAATATCATGCGTAGAGAAGACAAAGCCAAACCCCTGCAAGTCAAGTGGTTAACATTTATGCATGCTGCATTAACCCCTTGCTCCTTTGCCATGTAAAAAGCATGATAGTCAAAGCTTCCCTCATTGTGCCATAAAACACTACTAGTAGACAAAATAACTTCCATTGTAACCATTGTAACTCCTTGAGCGGACCAGGGGAAACCCCTGTCTCCCTAGCTTCAAACTACATGGTGTTTTTTACTTTTTGTTTACACCATTGATCAATTTGATGCTGTGTCACGTCTGTAATGCATACTGGTCTTACATTTTATCATTCTCAATTTTAGCCATGATGGTCATCGGGTACGGTATAAACCCTCACATCGTTCTTGTCATTTCAACTCCCCGGGGACCCTATTTACACGTTGCTAAACAAATCCTTGATATACGTTTATCAAACACACATGCAAGTCTTACACTAATCGATCATTCTTGTTTCAAATGCTAATAAACATACCTTGTAAATGTCGTCGTCGGAGAGCTTCGACAGGTCGCTGGGGAGCTTGAGGTCCTGTACCGATCCGTTCATCTTGTGTTTGTAGGCCTATTAGTTAGATATATACTGTACACTTGGTTATTTGGAACAGAAGTTAGGAAAGTCGCGTCTATATATTTTCCCGATCGAAAGACGCAGCACTAGGTGTTTAGCTGATAATGCGAAGATGCCAAATATGTTAGAAGGTGATACAAAAGCACATTCGCGACCACTAGTCCCTTTATACTTATAATTATTAGAGTTAACTTGTGTAGCAGTGTTAGCAGCTATATACCTCCGGTACGGTGTCTGGAGAAGAAAGTCTGTAGTAACACGAATACAAGAGGAACGCAGGAATATCAAACGGTGGCGGTGTGTTTGACGTTAGTATAATGGTGGCGGGAGGAGAAAGTATCAGTAGTGCTAACACGAGCAGAATGCAGCAAAATTAGGAAGCGACGCGTCTTTATATTCAACGATCAAAGCGGCGTAGCCAGGATTCTTCCAGACCGGAGGGGGTGGGGGGCGGGGGGGGGGGGGGGGGGCAACTTACAGGAAGGGGGTGTGATTCCTATGAGAGGGCGGTTTGCGCAGATATAAGTCGTATTATATAAGTCTAAGCTATTTTGTATTATTACAATGTTTTAGTTATGATTAATGACCATTACACGATGAATTTGTATTTACGAGTGTGCGACACTGATGATTATCTAACATCTAATTTGAAAGTCAAATTATATTCCTAAAGAAGGCCTTTTATCCGTTAAAACTATAAATATAATTATGCTGTTATAATATTCCCAAAAGGGTTGGCGAAGGGGGGCGGGGGAGGAATAACCCTTTTCCCCTCAACGAACAAAACGAACTACGCCACTGAACTGCTGATTGTCCAGACTAAATCAGTCCATGCTTGATTAGCTATGTACGGATTAACCAAGAATTTTGATCATTCAGCATGCAATTCATGCAGTTTTATTTCCGCCATTGTTTGGTACAGGTGGTCAATGGCATAGAAACAAAATGCAATCAGATGTTCCGAGGTTTTGGATCTCAGTCTATGCATGGTTGTGCTTGGTTACGAATGACTGGAACATAATCAGGTGGAACGATTCAAGATAACTGTTTTCCTTTTTTTAGTTTTTGAAAAATCTATAATGGCAGATGATTTGTTCCAGGGTTAAATTCATCGCGATTAACTTTTAAATTGTTGAGTTTTTCATTTGATGCTGTACGACTGTCTCAACCAAAATACATAATATTGAAACGTGCTTCGAACTAACGTTTATAATAAAAACGTCTATGGTTAAATCGCTACTGACTTCTGGGCTAGAAATTTGTATTTAAACGCGCAAAATGGATCTACACAGAATGATTGAAAAATCAATACATGGACGTTGAATGGAACATTCCATCTTTCACCTCATGCAAATATTCGTACCATTGCACTCATAAACATTCATTATTTGTATACTAATATATGGGATAGAATATTCTAGGGTCATCATTACCTCAAGAATAAGGAATTCGACAGATTTTCATATAAATTATATTTTACAAACGTAGGTTCAGTACCGCCGCGGGAGCATAAATAATGATAATTATAATTATGTGTACAAAAGAGTGAACGTCCTTCTATGTGATGTTTGAACAGCCGGTTAGTTTCTCAACATTTGCGCGGAGTACTATTTACTGAGTATTAATTACATTATAATAAATTACATTTATCTTTCTATTTGAATCGCCGAGGCGGGGTGTTTTTTACTCTTTTCAATGATAATCCGTGCGCTTGTTATGGAGCAGTCACACGACGATTGCGACGACCTGCAACAGCCTGCAACAAGACAATAGAACTTATGAAGGGCCGATCATGTTCGAAATAACTAGACTTTACAACAGAATGCAAATATCGCAATAAATTCGGTCTAACTCCCAATTATAGCCATAAATAGGTTTTGTGTATTACATTTCGGCTAAAATAAACCTTACATGTGATTTATCGTGCTTAATAATCATTATAAGCCTGGTTTTGGGTTGTTGATCAAACAATAGCACGACCGGTCACGTGAAACGCATGCGCCGTGTGTTCTCTTGCGACGGCAGGTTCCCATCGCAAGTCTCGTCGCAAGGTTTTGAACATCAACAAAATCGGTTCAAAATCCGTTGCGACCGAATGCGGTGATTGCGGTAGCTGCAGCTCACCCTATTGTCCTATTGAAATTGTATCCATGGCAAATATTTATGGTTTGGTAGACAATACTTAATCCTGAATACTTCAGGCAAGTCTCCAGATATTTGTGTGTTTCGTCAAGAGTTATTTACACACCCTCACCATTGAAAGGGAGGTATTCAACCGACAGGTTTGTATTGTCACGATTTGGGAGCGGCATTCACATGATAGCGAAGGGGGGGGGGGGGGGGGGGGGCGGGGGGTCTCGACTCTTGCGCTCTTGGGCCCAAGACTCTCCTTCATGTCCCACAGTTGTTATTGTTGTTGTTTTTCTACCTTTTTTACTGCGGTAATTTATATTTGGGCCATTTGGGGTCTTTGTATGAGCTAAAAGCCAAAAGCTTGCACCCCGTCCTATGTATATATTTTGCAACATTTCTCTTTGATACATGGCTCCATACTCAGGTTAATTTTATATAAGCTTGGTGCACCAATAGGGTTGCCCACCGCTAGTATGCTCCTCGGGGAGTAGAGGATATGTTCAATGCGGGTCTGACGCTTAGAGGCTATTAGGCGCCATATAAATACGAGCTACTATTATTATTAATTATTATTCAATATTATTGTTATAATTATCATTATTACTATTATAATTATTATTATTATTATTATTATTATTATTATTATTATTATTATTAGTATTAGTAGTAGTAGTAGTAGTAGTAGTAGTAGTAGTAGTAGTAGTAGTAGTAGTAGTAGTAGTAGTAGTAGTAGTAGTAGTAGTAGTAGTAGTAGTGGTAGTAGTGGTAGTAGTAGTAGTAGTAGTAGTAGTAGTAGTAGTAGTAGTAGTAGTAGTAGTAGTAGTAGTAGTAGTAGTATTCCATAATTTGTGCATGAAGACCATATCAATATAAGAGCAGAGAGATATTAACGCTCATCCTTGAATTGCGGAACATTTTGTGAGTGTTTATATTGTATAGCTGCAGTGAGTTTGTACAACGCGGTGATGTATTACAGACTTTGACACTATCCGCCTTTCATATGCGCATATGTCGTCGCAAGCTCGTGTGCATGACTGTTCCATTACGACCAAACAATGCATCTTGACTTCAGAGTTCTATATATAGAAACTATACACATGCGAATAAGCGTAGCTGATTCTCTCATGATGAGTAAATAAATGACTCATTGACACACTTTGCAATTTTGCATCAAACACTAAACGAAACTATGGGCACGTGCGTGTACAGATGCCAATGTATTACACTTGTGAATGGAATACGAGCGTGTGCGGAAGGCAAGGATTTATGACAAGGAATCACACACACAAAATTTACTTTGAAATGGATATTCAATCGATTCTTGAGAGGATTGAGAAGGAGGACATTGCCTTCATCAGGTTCGAACAAACTGATGTCTATGGCACATCACGCTCCAAGACCATCCCAGCAAGACACTTCGAAGAGAAAGCGAGGAAAGGACTCAACTTCTACCTTGGAGTTCTCGCATACGATCCTCGGGGTGGGTTTATCGAAGACACAACATACACTAATGACGTGGGTCACTGCGATGCAGTCTGCTTCCCCTATCTCAACACTTTCCAGGTGGTTCCTTGGAGCAAGCAAACGGCTCAAATTCTCATTGAACCAACCTTTAAAGGGAAACCTGTCGAGGCGCATTCCAGGATCGTTGCTAGGAGACAGCTGGATAGACTTGCCGAGATGGGGTTTTCACTTTTTAGTGCTTGCGAATTTGAGTTCTATCTTGTAGATAAGGCAACAAGAACCCCTGTCAACACCGATGTAAACATCTGGTCGACAGTTCGTTTCGCTGCCTATGAAGACATCCTTCAAATTTTCATCCATGGGCTGACTGCAGCTGGTGTAGACATCGAGTGTGCACAGACAGAGTATGGGCCGGGTCAAACAGAAATCACGTTCAAACCTGCATTTGGGATCAAAGCAGCAGATTTAGCCTTTATATTCAAAACAGGCATAAGGGAAATGGCCCTTAAGAACAACTACATTGCAAGCTTCATGACCAAACCATTCCCTAACAGTAACGGAAACTCGTGCCATTTCAACCACTCTCTGTGGGACACAGAAGGTGAGAAGTCTGTCCTCTACGATGCTGATAGCCCCACAGGTCTAACTGCAGTTGGTCAGCACTGGGTAGCAGGTCTCCTTGCACATGCTCCCGCCATTACTCTCCTGTGCGCCCCTACTATCAACTGCCTCAAGAGGTTTCTTCCCAACAGCTTTGCTCCAGTCAATGCCACGTGGGGTCTAGACAACCGCACATGTGCCTTTCGGGTGAAGGTCAATGAACAGGATGGTACGTATGTAGAGAACAGGTTGGGTGCCAGTGCATGCAACCCTTACATCGCTCTGGCAGCAACGGTAGCAGCGGGGACGGATGGGATCACCAGGAAACTTCCACTTCCTCCTGCTTTGGTGGGCACTGCTTCGGCATACAACCCGCAGAATGTTCCATCTGGGACACCCTCACTCCCAAACAACATGGAGGATGCCATGAAGGCTCTACAGGAAGACAATGTCATCGTGAATGCATTGGGCCAAGAGTTTATCCAGTGCTTCTTGGCTCACAAACGTCACGAACTTAAGATCAAGAGTGAAGCTAAGAATGAGAAGTGGGAGTATGACATGTTCTTTGATTACATGTAAGATATGACTTCTCTTGGCACTGTTTATGGTGCGAAGAAACTAGAAAGATCTATAGGCAATGTAGACTTTCAATCTTGTTGCTAATGGCCCGGTCAGATATCAACGGACATCGGAAACGTATGCCCAACGAATAGACAAATTGCGAAATTAAATTATCCGGTGATGAAAGTCGTCTCCATTACTTCATGTACAAAACATAGCCCTACATCACCGGACAAGGAACGGACAAGAAACGCATAGAACGGATGAAAAATTTAGCTCTCCGTTTGACATACGTTTGCGCAATCCGTTGATATGTGACCGGGCTATTAGGATCTTTGATGCACCCTTTCACTGATGCAGTGAATAGGTAATTCACACCTCACGTTTGAATGACCCTAGTCTTTATTAAGCCCCCTTTACTTTGTTTTCTGTGTACTAAATAGACTTCCTTACTCCTGTTCATTAATTTACTTGAATGAGTTAGGAACTTAGGATTATCGAATTCTAACAAGTTATCATTTTAAAGCTTAGATGCTAGTCTTTCAAGCCATCTCAAAAAGTTCAAACTTATATCTGCCTACTTTGTGTGGGTTTTGGGCTGGGCGGTCGCAAATGAAATTAAATACTTTCAATGTGTGTAAATTATACATACTTCCCTGGTACATTGCAAAAATATATTTTTCATTTCATTAACAAAATTATCTGGTTTGATTTGGCGTAATCCTGGATCAAAATATTTACCCCAATTATAGAAATCAGTTATATCAATCATTAACATGCGTACATACGGTTTAGTTAATGTTCAACAAAAAACGTTAATTAGTATAACGAACGTCATTAACACAATTGAATCGAATGATAAGATAATTATCATAATTCGTATTTGTGTGTACGAGTTTTTTTTGTTGTTTTTTTAATCCATGAAATTGAATAAAGTTAGTTAAGCCATTGTATTATGATTCATATATCATATCATACAATCTGGATAATTAATTTGTATTAACTTCCACGAATTGCTGCTAGTTTATGTAATTATTGTTTTAAATCTTTACCTTGCTTAGTAAGTGTTATATATTAATTATAATGATTTTAACTTTTACCTTAAAATTTTTAATTTGCATTGGAAAATCGAATTAATACACGATGACGTAATATCATATTATTATCTTTTGTTATTACTCATTTTATGTATCGATATATAAAACAACAATATGACTTACCGTCGTTTGTTAGTATTCGCGGCTAATTCGTTATGCTATTCATTTGTGATAATTATAATTATTACCTTTCAGATTTCCTTATATTTCGTGAGTCGTTCAAGTTATTTTGATGTTTGTAAATATCGCTGCACATGACACTGTAGTGATTCATATTTTATGTAGTATACAACCTTGAGAATTAATTATTACTTACTTCCATGCATTGCAGCTAGTTTATGTAATTTTCGTAAATCTTTAACTAGCCCAGTAATTCTTATAATTAATCATAATGATTTTAATGTTATTTTGAAATATGAAATTTGCATTAGGAAATATAAATTGATACATGATGCTTATTGATTTTCGTAATCACTTAATTTATTAATCGATATATAAAACAAAATTTGATTTACTGTTTTTCGTTAGTATTCATGCTTAATTCGTGATACTATTCAGGTATTATGATTTATTTCTTTAATTATTGTATATAATATATTAACGTTTCTTTACACCTCATGGTGGACGTGGTGTGGCAAGATCGGTAGAGCGTGCGCTTTCTGATCTCAAGATCCGAGTTCGAACCCTGCCCCACTCCGTTTGTCCTTCAGCAAGACAATTTATCCACATTTGCTGCTCTCGACCCAGGTGTATAAATGGGTACCCGGAAGGATGGAACGTAGTTCCATAGCATTGTGTGCACCTTCGAGGTTGCCTGGCTGGAATACTCCCCAGGGAGTGGAATAAACGTGCACTTTGTGTGCTGGATTGATTGAAGTATGCATCCAATAACCGGGGTAATAATATAATTCTAAAGCGCTTAGAGATGATTATCAATCATATTAGGCGCTATATAAATCGAAAATATTATTATTATTATTGTTAATGTTATTTCCATGTTTGTAAATATTGTTGCAAATGACACTGCAATTCAGCTTGTAGCTGCGAATGTGACATTTTGTTGAATAAATACCATTATTATGTGCATATTAGGCACAATATACGACCAGAAATTCAAAATGGCCGCCAACCTGTCTAATGAGACCACCTGTCTATAGCGACCACTTTTCGCCGGTCCCTTGAGCGGTCGCTATAGACAGGTTTGACTGTACAATGATAGAAATGAAAATAAATCTCAGTAACTATGTTAAAACAACAAAGCACTCCTGTAATTCCTATAATACCATAATTGTATAGCAAAACAACACAAATGAGGCAGATTTATTGGTCTGAATGTGGTATTCTCGCGCGTATAGTACATGGATCATCCTTTAGGGGTTATCAATATACAATGTAGAGTGATGAATACTTGGTGTTAAATCTTTGTACACTGTTAAAACGCTGTGTAAAAATGATGTTGAATCTATTCATACAACTTAAGGCAATGTAAGGTGTAGCATGATAAGTTGTACAAAGAAGGGTTGTGTTAAGCAGCCATTGTTCAAGCGCTGTTGAAACGTGTTAAATCACGTGATAGTTTCGACCGCAACATCACCGCGTCAAAACCTCTTTTGTCCCTCCGCAAACCAAGCGAACCGAGATAGCGCAGTCGGTAGAGAGTGAGACTTATAACCCAAAGACCCCCGGTTCGAATCCTACCCTTGCCGCTTTTACATCTTGTTTTGTATATGCTATTTCAACAACGGAATTGTTGAAATTTATTCTAAACAACAGTTGTAGAACAAATTAAAACAACAGTTGTGTAAACTTTACACAACTGGGGTTGTTGATTGTTTTCAACAACAGTTGGATGGTTCATATTATGTTAAACACCGGTTTTTGAGAAAAAAATTCAACAAGTTGTTGAATTTGTTTACACAGCGTTTTAACAGTGTATTACGTGCAAATTTAAAGGGGTTGTTCAGTTTAGTTTTGGAATAGAGGGCGCTTCAAGAAATTATTTGGTGTGCGGTAATGAAAAACTGAGTGTAGAATTTGAAAGAGCGCACATTTTAATGACAGAATCAACTATATTTGATCAAAATCGGTACAGAAACAGCTGGAATATCCATAAGTATAGCAGATTGGAATAAAATATGTGGGGGACCAACTTGTATTAAATAAATTGTTTAAATATTTACAAATTCTACACATTTTGGTTTCAAAAATGTTTTTGATGAACTCTTTATTGACTAATTATTTTAACCAAGAATCAAATTCACATTACTTTTGTTGATAGTGGTTAAACTTGAGGTGTCTGGAGGGCGCCCTTGTGTGTTAATTGTTATTTTATTAATGAAAATAGCACTGTAACTTTGCCGCGAATATGTTTTACTACCATGCAATCATCATTGAACTATAACTGTTGGTTTTTAATGATAATGTACCACTTTTAATTACCAAAATTATATTTTACCAAACCTGTACATAAGTTAGCTGGAGAGTGTCACGTTTTTGTTGGAACAGGTTGGGTCTAAAAAGTAGGTTTACAAACTTTGGTCCAATGAATCTGCAGCTTTCACAAATTAAGAATATTTGCACAAGCTGGTGAGTGTGTATGATTCCATTTGGTCATGGTTGCCTAGTTAAAAATAGTCAACTTTTAATGGAGGCGTTTTCACCTTTTCGGCATTTTCTGCCCATTTACCAGACCCGAGCGGTTCGGTCGTATGAGGGCGCCATACTTGTTTTGCTGGGTGAGGACATCGATACTAGATCGGTGGTCAGGACATCAGAGTAGTATACGTACATACTTAGGGAACCATCTACAAAGACGTACGATGCAATTTTTGGTCCGAAATTGAATCACCTCCCCCCCCCCCTCCCCCACCCTCCCCCCCCCCCCCCCCCGTACGCACTTTTTTATACACGTGTTCAATGGAGCGTACGCATAGATTTACACCCCTTCCCTCCCCCCCTGTGCGTTACGTACTTTGTAGATGGCCCCTTATAGGATTTGAGTTCCTACAAATAATCATTCCAACTACTTATAATGGTCAGGGCATATACAATTTTGAGTGTTTGAGGGCGCCTTACATGTTTTGCAAGGACGGGACATAAAGTTGTAATTGTTTTCCTTTATGACCATTTTTTTAAAACCTTTAGTCGTGTTAGTATAATTTGGTTCGCAATGTCTCAGATTAGGTGTTCCGATCATTTCAATGTAAGCCGGAACAGAGTAGCATGGGACAAATCGTTTAATGTCATCAAAAACTTTAATTTCATAAGTTGAACGAAACAAAAAAGGTATACAACAGTTGTCTCTAAATCCATAACATTATTTTACAATAAAAGTTAAGTTATTGATCTATTGTGTCGCAATACTGCCTATCCTTCTTCTCTAAAAATAGACCAAAATTGGGAACTTGGTCATTGGCGGTTGATGTAGGGTCGCTAGCAAGGGGGTGGTAGGACATGAGTCCCCCCCCCCCCCCCCCCCCCCCCCGACCCCTCAACCCAGACAATGTTGTTCTTGCTTTCATGTTTAATAATCAATTAATTAATTTGTATTTACTTCTTTTTTTATTTTTTATTTTTTTTTTTTTTTGGGGGGGGGGGGGTTGAATGGCAAGTAATAAGGTAGGGGAACCGGGGCAAAATGGAACGCGGGGCCAAGTGAAACCACGCCTGGTAAATTTTTGGTTTATGCTCGCATCTATCTATGTTCATGTGCCAAGAACACTTGCACGAGATGCACACTTAGACTGGAGGTGGCGCCGTTTTACGTCATCATGGTGTAGACGTGTATTACAGGAAATCCTGTTTTTTCTTACGGATAAATAATCCGATATTCATAATAATAAGCGATACTTTCCAGAAAATACTGTGTTATTGCTAACTTATCAGCGAAAGCCAGATTAATGATGGATGGGCCTGAGCTTACTTTTACATCGTAGCACCGCCTAGTAATCATTGGCCAGTGAAGTAATGATGTCTGATAAAATTTCACATTGTTCGGGGCAAAGTGGATGGGGAAGTGAGGGAATGGACATCTTTAACGTGACTGATTGTGGTCGGTCATGAGATAATTGTGTTACAATGTAAGAATTAGCACGACGAGACCATGAAAATTAAGTTTTCTCACACTGAACACCACACTTACTCCGATTCTCCCTTGAAATTAAAACAGGACAATTAAATCTATGGACATATGTGTAAAGGTCATATAGTAACAACGATTCACCAGGAGGTAAATGGTTTTGACATTGAAGACCACCTCTTTGGGGAAGCGTTTCACTTTGCCCCATTCCGTGTTTCACTTTTGCCCGGAGGTCCGGGGCAAAATGGATTTTTAATATTTTTTTCAAGTTCATAGCATTAATAAAAATGATTATTTGAGAAACAATTGTAGTGTCATTTGTTAGTGGTAGTCCTAAGGTAAAAGTATAAACCAAATGTTTTGCTTTACTTTGCTTTGTAATCCTGTTTCTGTTGTTCCAATATTTTTGATCCACTTTGCCCCGGGTTTCCCCTACTAAACCCTTCCGGGGGTCTCCGCACCCACCCGAAGCGGCTCGCGCCTTGTATTACGCGATCGCGGGTTAGAGACCGCCTGTCTAAACAACTGCGGCGGCGTATGCAATCAAAGTACGTTCGCACAAGAGGGGAGCGAGAGGCAGGGGGAGGTTCACGCTGATGCGTACGCTGCATTCAACCACATGCAAAACATAGTGCAAAAAGTGCGTACAGGGGAGGAGGAGTCAATTTCGGACAAAAAAAATGCGTACGTACTTTGTAGATGGCCCAAAGGTGGGACTCATACGGCTCTGGTGGGACTACAAGAGTCGTGTTTGGTTACCAGTCTGTCTGTATAGTTTCCCACCGCAGACGTCAAGCATGTTCAAAGATCAGAGATAAACCCCCCGAACAAAATAGAGTAACCATGGGAACGCTCAATTCACTCTTGTGTGTCAATCGGCCCATACACGGTAAAAGCCTTTGTGATCCAAAAGAGAATCATCGATCGATTTCGGGCCTTTTCTTTCATGCTAATACGTATGCAAGGGCTTAGTAGCGTCGTGTGTTATGGGGGCGCATTGACTTGGAAACCTACTAAGGGCGCATAATAGTCATGGACATGTCCATGATGTGAAACTTGATAAGGCTTCGTTTAGTATAGTCTAGAAAGAGATAATACTTGGATAATACCCTAACAATGTTATGTGATCATTGAAGCCATGGATATGCGGTCAACCGGTCGAGATATGATTTTGACGTCAAGGTGATATGGGATTAATGTTCATGTTAGTGCTTTACGGAAGGAAGATGATAACAATTTGAAAAGTTCGGGATTGTTATAGCCGCCTCGTTGAGGAGCGTTCGGAGTCGGAGCGAGCACGCATGGAGCTGCTACAAGCACCACCACCCGTACCAGCTCGGCCTCGACCAGCCCGGTCCTTCCTGCACCATCTCGATGACGGACTGGCGAGCGACAGCGGCTTCTCCGCGACCGACGACTTTCTGACGACCGCCGACCCGATCGCCGCTGCTTCGGAAATCACCTCGATCACCCTCGGCCAAGAGCAGTCTCAAGCCCGAACACGCCTAATCGATGACGTCGATAGACTTGGCGAGAGCAATGTCGAAGGATACGATGATGACGACGAAGTTGATAACGGTGGTGGTGGAAACTATACGCAAACCACCGGTGGTCTCATTCGCCAACTTCAACGATCACGATGGCGAGGAGAGTGATGTGCAGCGAGCGCGACGATTCGAGAGCGACGCGCTCGCTCCATTTCATCTCGCCGCGGATTAAGCCCTCGTGGCTGGACAACACGTACCAGAAGGCGATAGCCCGGGCGAGGGCGAGACTAGCCCAGGGCCACTGGCCCGAGATCCCTGAGGAATGGAGGTTGCCCCACGCTCCCCACCGGCTCGACCAGACTTCACCCGGACAGGACCTCTGAGGTCCATCACCGGACAGTACGCGGAGACGAAGAGGAGAGGGAGGAGGAAACGGAGCGAGACGTTTCCACTATCCGCTCGGTTCGGTAGGTTCCTTTTATAACTACTTTTGTCATACTTTCTTGTTTTGTTTTTTGCTTTCAAAATTATATGGTCAAAAGACAGCATTTGAACACTGAAAAGTGAGGTGCTAGAGTAACAATAAAAACTGAATTGAGTTATCAGGTTATTTGTCGGACAATTACGTTTGTAATACAATTCTGACTTTGATAACATAATACGAAAATAGATTAATTCATACATCTTATTGGGATAATTGTTCAACAATTTGTAATTGAATTTCGTTATAATATTAAAATCGGTTCTGAAAAGTGAATATTAGATTCGAAGACATAATTATAACTGTTTGAAGACAATGATGGGAATGAAAACAAATTGCTACCTTTTAGAACAAGACAATAAACTTCGTACCGCTCGTTCGATTTAAGCAAAACAATAATCGAGAGGCGTGGAAACATTTCAATATTCAACTCAGTAAGTTTCCTTTATTTCGATGAAGGCAAGTTGCAACATTGTTATTAATTTTAAGTTGGCTGTACTAATTGCAGATGATAACGAAATTCAGCAGAATAGTATATCTCTTATCACAATTTACTAAGATTTGTTCAGTTTTTAAAAAGGATAAATGAAATTAGACATGACAAAGAAAATCAACACGTTCCCAATATCGAATTAGAAAAGTGTATCTTTCATTTTTATTTACAATTTAAAAAGATCTTTTCATCTTAATAATAATTTGTTGGAGGTAAAGAAAATGAAAATTCATCACGTTTAGTAATATTTCTTACGACGGTAATTGATTCATTCTCAAATGGATACTTTTCCTATTCTCTTATCTCTCCCATAAAATGTTAAATGATACTTATGATACAAAATATTGGCTACTCTTCTATTAAATCGTTTAGTTGATCACTATTTTCCTTTTTACTCTTTTGTACAAACAATATATACAAGTTACTACATTAGATTCCGTTCTACTAAATTATTGTACCTATCGGTCTCGATATGCTTATAAATAATAATAGAAACAGTAATAAGTACCTCATCGGTATATAGAAATGTTAAAATATCTCTGTATATTTGCGACTACAGCAAATGCGTTGTTTCTGTTTTGTTTTTATTTGTTTGTACGTTCAGAATCAATTAATATTTGATATAGCAAATACAAGAGCGTTAGTTGGATTTAAACAGGGGTCTTGTATATATCAGTTGTACTATCTTCCATGTAAAATACACCAGTCGGTGCAAACTCATGGTTTTGGCTAAGATTATAGCGAAAATTATCAAACAAAAAAGAACACATGCATCGGAGTAGAGTTACATGTAAGATTTTCATACAAAATTACCAAAACGTAGATATGTTGAAATCATCCAAAAAAATCGTTACGACTTTCCTATTACTAGAAGCATTAGGCCATCATATTCATAGTTGTACTTGATCCACCTCGAATTGAACCAGTTGTATAATTTGTAGTCCGGATACTTTTACCAATACCTAAACATAATCATTTGAACAATTAACATTAATTGTGATCATAATACTCTCGTGGCTGATTATGGTTATCAATCAAATTAATGCCCAATTCATGAAGTTTGTATGTTTTGCTTCGATAGAACAGAACGGTCGGCCGTTAGATCGCCTTATTTTGTAATGTTTTGACGCTGCCTTGAAGCTATTTAAACAGCTTTACTCGGTTGTCAAAGAAAGATTATCCAAATCCATGAATCCAAGCGTTTTGTTTTTCCGTAACTGTTTGTCAAAAGACCGGTAGCCAGAAATGAATCGCAAGGAGGGGCGTATTGGACGTGAAAACGTAGGGGGTGAGGGCGCATAGGATATGAAACGCGGGGAGGGGCGTATGGGATGTTGGAATGATCGAGGGCGGTTTATGGAAACGGGGGGGGGGGGGAGGGGGGGGGGGAATATACACGGGATATTACCGGCATTACCTTGTCAGAGGTTATAATTGACTGCTAATGTATTGTTTAATTCGCCCCCTAAAGGGGAGGGGGGGGGGGGTGGCTTACGCAAGGATCAGCCCTGTCCTGGCTACGCGTCCTTCTTTCTTTCTTCCTACTAAAATTGTTTTGTTGT
>JBAMJV010002077.1:0-10000 GCA_037951105.1 Echinarachnius parma
AAACTACGTTGAACTACGTTAAGGTACGGTGATGAGCTACAGAAGGGTACGGATAAGTACGTTCAAGTACGATAAACTATGCTAGACTACGCTAATATGGGTGCAGCTTGCTCACGGACAGGTACGGAGTGGTACGTCTGACTACGCTTGAGTAAGGTAGACTACGGTAGCCACTACGCAAGACTACGCTAGACTACGCTATACTACGCTAGAGAACGTCACTACGGTATATTTAGCAACTCCGCACGGAGTATGCAGCCAGCCCGCGGTGTGGTACGGCCATTGTGCGCTTGTTTTTCAAACAGAGCAGTTTTGTGAAATTTGTCTTGCTGAAACATGCCTAGACCAAGAGTGCTGATGCTGGTTTAATTTGTGCACGGTAAAGTACGCTAGAGTACGCTAGGGTACGTTTGAGTACGTAAAGAAGTACGTTAGACTACGTTAGACTTATGTTTAGTACGTTAGCATCACGGATGCCTTTAACGTACCGCTCTTTTGAACATGTTCAAAAATTAAATCGAAGATCACGGCTCCCCCGAGTTAATACCAAGTTAGCATCACGGACAACTACAGTACGGTACAGATGCCGGTACGTTCAACTACGTTCAATTACGTTAGCCTCCACTACGTTCAACTACGTCCACTACCGTAAATGTGACCGGCCCTTTAACGGCGTCGGGTGAATGTTTTTTGTTGTTATTACGATCGCATTCAGTCCAGCGCCCTCAGTTTCATCAGTTCCTATAGCATACCCAGTCTCGCGGATATTCTTTGGCATATACAGCATGTACAGGGTGGCCCAAATAAAACGGAACGTCATAATAATAATAATATATATTGTCCATTTTTATAAAGCGCTTTATCTCCGAAGTCTCGTTTTAGCCGAGCTGCCAAGATGGGGCGCTCAAGCAATACAAGGAATATGGACAAGACGACTGGTTCCAGTCGGTTAAGATTAAAATGATACCAGGATTCGAAAGATCAACAAAACTTCGGCCTGTTATTTCGCACATTTTTGCGTGTGAAGTTTGCTTGGGCTACCGTGTATGATAACATCAAACAAGTAAACAGTTAGAATAAAAAGTTGTGCATGTCTTTCTCTGATACTATTATTACCCATGGTCTTATTTGCGCGCTGAGCAAACGTATAAAGGTGTTGAATAGCTCTAATTCCGTTGAGAACATACATTTTCATTAATGCATCTTGCCTATATCTAGTTTCATTTAAATATGTTCGTTTAAAGCTAAAACTATTTGGTTGTAAATTTATGTCATATAACGTTAATGTATTCCATGTTGTTGTTGATGTTTATATTTTCATTGTCATGAATTAACAGCGTGTTGAAATGTGTTTGTAAGGTGAAGCATAATTTGCAATAAAATAATATTCTAACAATGCAATCACAAGCGAAACACTGTCTCATTTTGTTATGCCTAAAGTGTAATTTTGTTGCATTTTAATTGAGTATTTATGATGTGAGACGTGACGTGTTAATTATTATGATGCAAATGTAAATATCATTTGCGAATATTGTTTTCATAACGAATTCACTTTAAAGGGTTGGTTCACTTTTTTGTTTAGGGGGTGCTTCAATAAATAATTGTGTTGTGTGGCGAACAACTAAGTGTCAAATTCGAAAAGGCACACCACTTAAAAGACAATATCATTTTTGTTTGATCAAAATCGGTTCCTAAACAGCTGAAATATCTAATGAATATATCTGATTGGAATCAATGTTGGGGCCCAACATTTATTCAATAAATTAAGAAAATATTGATAAATTCTTCACATTTTTGAAATATACCAGAGTGGATTTTAAATTGTTTTGATGATCTCTCTATAGAGAATAATCATTAACCAAACATAACATTAAATTAAATGGTTGCAGCTTGTAGGTGGCTGGGTGCCCTATTGTGATAACGACTGCTTTTTAATACAAGCAAGCACCAGTCGTGATACGTTTTTTTAATTTATGAATATAGCTATTTGTTTTTAGTGATATGTTACAAGTTTTGGTTATAAAGATTCAGTTAGACCAGAACTGTACTATCCCTTTTACATCAACGATAAGTAACTAATTTGTGAGCAAAGTTGACTATTAGAATGATAATACTGTAATCATTATTTTTAATATTATTATTATTGTTATTATTATTATCAGTTTGTAACATTGATAACATACAACTAAGGGGCTTTTAAAATAGTCATTCTAATAACGAAGTTGTATTGACATGATATTTTTTTTTATTTAGCTTCAGACGCCCTAAATAATTGGCGCATTAACCCCACCCCCTCGGCCCTCACCCATCACCCCCCCCCCCCCCCCCCCATCCCCACAACAACAACTCACAATCGAGAAACCCTAACCTAACCCTAACAAAAGTAGGACAACAAAACAGCTATGCCACTGTGGGTTTACATGTTCCTTGTAACCTGCCAATATAACGTTATGAGTAGACAAGGGCCCCGTACGCGTTGCAGAAAGAGTTGCAATCGATTATAAATTGGCAATTAATTCCAAGTCAAATCATGCGACTAAATGCGCAAATCTGATTGGTTTTAATGTTCATATTTTCTGACTTGCAATCAATTGCAACTATAAAATCGATCGCAGCTATTTCTGCAACGGGGCCCAAATCTTTTAGTAAAATTTTGCTTGTTTGTAAGTTCGCCAATATTGCAAATTTCATGAATGCCCGACTGTTTTACTAAACTCGAAAGAGGGCGTAGCCACAATTATCCGCAGAGTACAGGCTTGCCAGATTTACCATGTTGCCAGTCAGGGGCGTAGCTACGGGAGGGGGGGGGCCTGGGGGCACGTGCCCCCCCCCCCCACATTTTATGTCCCCCCCCCCCCCCCACTGAAAATTCATGCTTGATAAAAAAAAATGAATTAAAAACAATGCCGTTAGAACAGTATAATACAAAGAAAGAGGTTCGAACCACATCTCTGGTTCAAAGATGCGCCATCATGATCTAGATTAGATACCGATCCGGCCCTTGGTCGCTTCGCTCCCTCGGGACTCATTCTTGGCTGTAGGCTACGGTTGTTGGATCATACATAATGTGGCATATATGGTTTATGTTGGAACTGTGCGTATGACACTAAAATACAATATTTGTGTGTGTGTTTGGGTGCATCTTACGCCCGAATTTCCTATCTAGGTATGCACCAGATTGCACAATTTCAAGTCCATAAATGGAAAATCTTCCTTACCGTGGGAGGGGGATACCCCCTCCCAAACCCTCACTCTCCCTCTCTGCCCCAGCCCTCGGTCGCTTCGCTCCCTCGGGACTCATTCTTGGCTGTATGTTGTTGGATAATACATAATGTTGCATATGGTTTATGTTGGAACAATAATATTTTTAGCCTATGTGTGTGTTGGGGTGCATATTTATTAGTTGTGTCAATTATTTGTTTTCTTCGTGAAAAATATATTAAAACTTTCTGGTCGATAAAATCATAACGCGCTTTCCCAGATACAGAGTCAATCTTAAAGCCCGAATTTCCTATCTACGTATGCACCAGATGGCACAATTTGAAGTCTAAAAATGCAAAAGCTCCCTACCGTGGGAGGGTTACACTCCCCTCCACACCCTCCCCCCGCTCAGTCGCTTCGCTCCCTCGGGCTTGGTCGCTTTGCTCCCTCGCAATGTCTCACTCTCACCTCTGGCTCAAAGTTGGCAACCCTGTAATGTGTGTCATTTTTCAGTGTATTGATTTTTTTTCAATTTAGGGCCATTCTTTGAAAAGTGAAACTTTTCGGAAAAATTGAAGTTTTATTTTTCTGTAGTTTTGTTCCATTTTTGGAATGATCCATGTGTAAAGTTTCATGAAATACATGATTTGAAGTTTAAATGAAACTTTTTTACTCATTTGCATAAATTTACATATTTCAATATTTTTCTAATAATCATAATTCAGAAAATAATCAAGATATCAAAAGGATAATTAGCAAGCTCATTCTTCTCACTTTCCTGTACAGGTTGATACCAACTTTGTAAAATTCAACTTTCATTCTTTTCTAAACCCGATATTATAAAATTCCATTTTTCCATCATATTGTACATGTCACACACGTGACCACCCCAAAATGTCACACACGTGACCAGACGTTGCCACATAATTAAGTACTATAACAAATAACGGTTGATATAATTCTCATTCATTGCTATTGTTGTACTTACAAATGTATAGTACTTCTCTGGTAATAAGATGAACATTATAGCTATTCATATTTTAAAGAATTTTCCAAATGAAATTTAGTTATGAAAAAAGCGCTCCGTGCGAAGTCACACACGTGACCCATGCCATTTGACCTCTGAATTGAGTTACGTAATCCTTATAAAATCTTTTGTGTTAAGTTTGAAAGACTACAACATATTCAAGTCACATATGAAGTAAAATCATTATAGTCTCATACTTACTGAAATATAAGCATCCCATTTCAAATTTGTCATGTTTTGGGTCACACACGTGACCAAGAATGGCCCTTTACATGAATCATAAAAAATTACACAGAGGCGAATACTTGACTATTATGTTGCCTCTATTTCAACTACATGTACCTCCAACAGTTAAAAAGTAAAATTATATATTATGCCCCCCACGAAAATGTAAGCCCCCCCCCCCCCCAGTGCCCACCCCCCCCCCCCCCCCGCTGAAAAAAATCCTAGCTACGCCACTGTTGCAGTATAAGATCCATAGTGATCAGTGGAGGGGGCGGGCGGATGAACTCAATATTAATCATGAATTCAACATTCGAATAATTATTTTTTGTCTGTCATTTGCTGGTGGAAAGGATTTATCAAATTGTATTGCTTTACTACTTCCTCACTCCATGCCCACCTCAGCCCCCCCCCCCCCCCCCCCCCACCCCAGCCCCCCCCCCCCCTCCTTCATAATATTAATAGTTGTATATTAATGCATTTTACCCGTTCCTTTTGAGATTCTAAAATACCCAGACACTGTACATAGATTACAAGGTTCCCGTAGCAAAGCATGCTTGCAAAATTGTGTTTCTCTCATCATTTGCAACAAATAATAATAAATCGATTTCTAAGCTATAAATCATTTTCTGACTGAGGAATATGAGAATGTCCAGACGGCCTGTTTATCCGTCAAACACGTCCTTTTGTTTTGAGTTATAACATCCCTTCAAGTTCCCGTGCTGATACATTTCATCACGTCCACAATCCGTTCCATGGGCGTATAGGGAGACGTACTTCTCAGGGGGGGGGGGGGGGGGGGGGTTCATCACGTCCACAATCCGTTCCATGGGCGTAGGGGGACGTACTTCTCAGGGGGGGGGGGGGGTTCATCACATCCACAATCCGTTCCATGGGCGTAGGGGGACGTACTTCTCAATCCGTTCCATGGCGTAGGGGGACGTACTTCTCAATCCGTTCCATGGGCGTAGAGGGACGTACTTCTCGCCTCTTTGTTACCCGAAATGACATGTTTTCAATTGTTTAATTTTGCCAGAATATGAGATGGTTTTGCTCGAAAATAACATGATACTGCCCGAATGTAACACGATTTTGCCCGAATATGATATGGTTTTGCCCATGACATGACATTATTTTCCCCCCAATATATGACACGGATTTGCCCGAATAAGACATGATTTTGCCTGAATATGACATGATTTGCCCGAATTTCAGGTGCGTTTTGCCTGAATATGGTCGTTTATCAAAACTCCCCCCTCCCCCCAGCCCCCGCCTCCTACGCCTATGATCCGTTCCCCCTGCATGTTGTCGCGGGAACACTCATATATACAAATCATAATGATAACAATCATTCTTCCAGATCCGCTGACAATTGAAGTCACCATTCGACCTCCTTCTGGTTTGAGATGTCGTGTTTTCATTGTTGTATTCATTACAACAATAAGCTGCGTGCGCCAGCGGTGTGAGCGCAACAAAATGAGTATGTCCGCCGGATACGCCGACGGTGTACGGCGCGCACCATTCCGTTTCTTATTATACCAGGCGTGAAACTATGAGTATGCTATACAAGTTTTAGTCCCTAGAGCACTAATTGACATTTAAATGGATATTCATTTTAAGCGTTGTGAAAGTAAAAAAAACACAATATAACGACTTGATGAGATGGAGATCGAGGGCGTTGTCGTTGGCGCATACGATGATTGATGCCAATGGAGTAAAGGAACGAGGTAAGTGGGTTTCTGAGCCGCGTGTTGCCCCTCGCAACTGGCTCCCCATCACCTGCCCGTCTGTTGATTTAGAGTTATTGGTTTAGAACTGAAGAAAAACAAAAAATTATGGGAATATCTTTAATAATAATGTTTAATTCAGGCTTCACAAAAATGCAGAAGGAGAAGAGAAAGAAAACGTAGAAAAGGTGAAAAAGACTAGAAGAAACGGATGGACAATAAGACGGAGAAGGAAGGAGAAGAAGAAGAAGAAGAAGAAGAAGAAGAAGAAGAAGAAGAAGAAGAAGAAGAAGAAGAAGAAGAAGAAGAAGAAGAAGAAGAAGAAGAAGAAGAAGAAGAACCACAACAACAACAACATTAACAAGAATGAGAAAACAAGAAAATAGCAAACAACAAATATAAACAATCATCTAAACTTGTTTGACACGTTTGCTAAGACAGCAATAAGTATTTGATTAAACAAACCTATTTGCCTAATACAATTTGACATTACTTTCGATATTTTACGGCCCGTTTAGACCGATAAAATATGGATAGATGTATGATAAAGTATAAACTCATTTTTCATCAATATGTTTATCTGCTTATCATCATTATTAGTAAGTGATTTATAATATTGATGCAATAATCTGATTTAAGCAACATTACTCTTCCCTCTAAGGTATATACCCATTCAAGTTCGGCACCTCTGTCCCCATATGCCAAATCTTTTACATTCCACTCGTAAATATGAGTTGAAAAACAACATTAAAACCACGTGTATACCAAACACAGCACACACAAAGATTGTGCGCTGCAGCTGAAAACAGTTGTTCCACTTTGGTAACAAACAACGTTGAGTTATAACTTAACCCTCGTTTAAAGGGATAGTACGGTTTTGCTCAAACTGAATGTTAATACCCAAAACTTGCACCATATCATTACAAACTATAATTTCACAATGCCCGAAAGGTAGAACAAATTACAAACGGCTAAGTTAATATTATGTTACGTTCACAAAGCAGTCTTTGAAACACAAGACGGCGCCCTCTTGAAACCATTTTTTATTTTGTTAAAATGTGAATGTGATGTTTTGTTCAAATGATAATTCAATAGATAGATCATTAACAACTATTTACAAACCTATTCAGTCATGTTAGTATATTTTCGAAAAAATGTAGGCGTTATATAATTTTTTCATAAATTGTTGAATAAATGTGGGTCCCACATTTATTCCGATTGGATTCAATTATTGATATTTCAGCTCTTTCTGAACCGATTTTGATCAAATAAAGTGTTGCTTAAATCTTTAAAATCACGTGCTCTTCTAGATATTACATTTAGTTTTCCATTGCCTCACAAATGAACTATTGCCTGAAGCGCCCTATAAACCAAAACTGTACTATCCCTTTAATAGCCCTGTTGGCATGGAGCTTATCCAAAATAGATTTATGACACCAGTTATGAATCGTGTTTATCTGATTATTGACTACCAAAATTAATTCGGTAGTTATCATTATTATTAAATTCAACGTAGCATGTCCTTGATTTGGTAGTTGTTGTAAACAGCCAGTTGGTTCCAAAGGGACCAATATGCGAACCTTTGTTAAAGGGATGGTTTTGGTTTAGATGACGCTTTATGAAATAATTATTTCGTGTGGTAATGAAAAACTAGGTGTGATATACTGGGAAGAGCACATTATGTGTTTTTTCGAGAGCGCCCTCTGGTGTTTAACGGCTGTTTTTGTATGATAACAGGCTTCTTACTTAGCCGTTTGTAAGTTTTTCTACGTTTCGAGCACTGCTGGTGTTATATATAATTAATAGTTTGTAATGATAAGGTGCAAGTTTTGGTTACTAAAATTCAGTTTGACCAGAACTGTCCTATTCCAATAAGACTGTAATATATTTTCTGCATTAGCGAAGCAACAGTGATGCAACAATTTGACAAAAATAAAGGACATACTGTTAATAACAAACTAAGGTAAACAAAAAATCAACAACAATATTTGTATTACCAGTGGCGTAGCGTGCTCGGAGGGGGATGGGGGCACAACTAATGTTTTTCTTTATTTCTTCAAAAAATTTACCCCCTTTGTTTTATATTGTTTTGTCAAATTATAGGAAGGGGGCACTGCCCCCCCCCCCCCCCACGCCCAGTAGCTACGCCGCTGTTTCCAATTATTGTCGCCCCCTAAATCAGTATCCAAATTACGTCACGGCTTCTAACCAATGCAAGACTGAACAGATGGCACGATGTTATGTATTCATTTATCTGTTCAATTATTTGTCTATTTATAGCTTCTTATGGAGGCAAGAGGTGGTTGCAAAACAATTTAGAACGGTTTAAAGGGATTGTACAGTGTTGGTCAAACTAAATGTTAGCAATCCTTGCTAAGTCTATGTTGGATGACACGGCTAAGAATTATACACAGGATGTTTAAGTTGCTAACCAAGGTTATAATTACTAGAGGGTACATAAGGCTTACCTAGTTGACCCTATATAGTTGGGGACTAGGACAACTATTTGTTGCTCAATAAACTGCAAATTTAAAATACACTTAGCAAGGAACTAAGCTAGCGGGGTCTCATGAATATGGGGCCTGAATTGGCACCATATCATTACAAACTATTAGTTTTAATTTTAATTTAAGGTAGAAAGACTTAAAAACTGCTAACCTAAAATGCTGTTATTTAAAGAGACGCTTTCTAAAACATATTGGTTTCAACAATTTTTGTTTGTATTTGTTTGATTGCGTTAAAATAATGATTCAGTTGAGAGATCATTAACACCTATTTAAAAATCCCTTCGGTATGTGTAGGCTTTATTATATATCTTGTCTTAAATTGGTGAATAATTGTGGGTCCCACATTAATATCCAATCGGATATGATTATTGATATTTCACCTCTTTATGAACCAATTGTGATCAAATAAAGTTTGTTTTATCATTAAAATCACATGCTCTTCCATACAATAGACTTAGTTTTCGATTACCTCACAAATTAATTTTGTAGCGCCATCTGAACCAAAACTGTATACTATGTTGTATGCCCCATCTACACACACACGCACACGCACACATGTTACTCATTTACACACGAATACCAACACTCACATACACACATTTACACACGAATACCAACACTCACATACACACATTTACATACGAATACCAACACTCACATACACACACACATATACACACGCACGCACGCACACACACACACACACACACACACACACACATACACACACACGCACACATACACACACACACACACACGTACACAAATGTATATACACACACATACAAGAATCTAACGTAACAAGTTGCTCTAGTGTTTATTAATTGTATTTAATATATTCTTGAATGTCTTCATGTATATGTTTCCAACAGAATGAACACGTGGCGGTATTCAAAAGGCTGGGTAGGCCATTAATTTGTAGCCTTGGAATAACACATAATTCAAAGGCAAATGTGCACATATTGTGTCTTTCAAGGAAACTTGTACCAACAAGAAGAAATCTCCTATAGATGATATCTAATATTAATATTTTAAAAACAAAATTTGATGTCCTGTGTTATTTTCCGTCACTTTTAAAAAGCAAATAACGACTTGCCATAATTTTAAGTCTAACGAAAGTTTAAGTTTGATTGTAAATATTGTTTGAAACATCCCTGGAACGAGAACTACCATAATCTTACGTTATGTCACCAACGCAGAAAATCACTTAAGGCTTCACCATTTCCTTTGCCCCCAAAACAGAACAAACTACATTTTATTATTTTGTCAAAACCAGATAAGATGAACGAAAATGTAATCACCTTACAACAAACATA
>JBAMJV010002077.1:15000-27500 GCA_037951105.1 Echinarachnius parma
TAGTTGATGCGAGGCCCTCGCGAGGACCTACAACCATAGGCGTACCGAGGAAGGGGGGGGGGGGGTCTTTGGGGTGTTCAAACACCCCCCCCCCCCCCTTTAGCGAAAAATGACTAATTTAGGTATTAAAACACACCCCAACTACGCCACTGAATGAAGCTAAAACACCCCCTTGAGTACGACTATGCCTATACAGACTGTCCCAGAAAAAACGAAACCGGGTTTCATGGCAGAAATTTTATGTTATAATGAATAATTTCCTTGATGATATATATATGTCTGAAAAGCTCTGTGTCTCTTCTTTCATTTGATATATAACTTATGGCACATAGTTCACGCATGACTGAATTAGAACGATGGAAAGTGGTGTTACCAAGATTCTATTTGCAGTTGCACGCAGAAATTGCAAGTTTGGGTGAGGTTTTGGAGTGAGTTTTAAGGGTAGTAAACGTACTTATTTTGAAAAAGGACAAATACCGCATACAAATTCATAATTTTATCTTTTATATGACACCTCATGATTAAAAAATAAATGATTTATGCCAGAGAACGAGTACAATGAAAACATGCTTGATTCCAGCCCAAATGAGTAACTTTCCTGATCTAGCCTGCTTCCCATGTTTTCCCTGATCCCCATGTTTGTGTAAATTCACTCATGCATCAAAGTCCATTGTCAGCTGCTAATTCAGGAAAGCTGAGCGACTTCTTACCCAACTTTCACTCATTTGGGCAGAAATCAGTCATATTTTCATTGTACTCGTTCTCTGGCATAAATCATTTATTTGTTTAGCATGAGGTGTCATGTAAAAGATAAAAATATGAACTTTTATGTGGAGTTTGTCCTTTTTAAAAATAAGTACGTTTACAACCCTTAAAACTCACCCAAACTTAAAATTTATGCGTGCAAATGGAATATTGGTAACACCCCTTTCCATTGTTCTAATTCAGTCATGCTTGAATTATGTGCCATAAGTTGTACATCAAATGAAAGAAGAGACACAGAGCTTTCCAGACATATATATATATCATCAAGGAAATTATTAATTATGACAGAAAATTTCTGCCATGAAACCCGGTTTCGTTTTATCTGGGACAGTCTGTACAACTGTGCAATTAATCCGGGATCAGACCTGTGTGCTTAAGTTCATGTTAAAATCCGAACTAATTAAGAGTGACCTTCAGCAAACTAGACAGTGAACAATACCTCATTGATCTAACACATGTGTAATTAATCTTCCCATGTTATTACAAGTATTAGGTCGATGGTTATGACAATTATTATTTCAACCAGCACATGCGTGTAAAACCGCACAAATGACAATGGGCAAACACGTTGACTAAAAACTAACACGGTTTTCGCTGTACAATTTCTAACTATTTGTATTATAATAATCATAATGACAGCAAGTAGTAACCCAGCCCCGTGTGAAAGCTTGATAGAGAAATATGCACACTTCCTGACATCAGACAATTGACGAGCAGCACACCTTTGAGTAAGCGTGGGCGCACTGATTGGGCATTTGGGGGTACACAAATTATTGGGGGCACACCTTATGTTTTTCGTTAATTTATTGTAAAACAAATTTCCTCTTGTTTTTTGTTATTGTTAATCATTGGGGGAACGTGCCCCCTCCCCCCCCCCCCCCCCCACACACACCCGCCCAAGGAATGTTCATTCACTAAACGGGCAACCATCACTTCATATATCGACAGCGAGGTGGTCTCTTGTCATGACTGTGGTGTCTTTTCAACTTTTCGTTAACTCGTAGTAACCTACATGGTTGTTAAGATGCCGTGAGGCGAAAACCAGGAACCGTCAAATACTACGGCAGACGACATACATCCCCCATATGAAAACTGGCCGTGTATGCCTATGTGGTAATCAATGCGCAAACAAGGGCACTCCCTTGAACCAACGAACGTTCCCAACCCTGGACGCTCGATCTGCTCTGGTTGATCTATCACACTCACGTCCTGCCCGGAACCCAGTCCATTGTTCCAGTATAGTTCAAGAACCTTTCCACTTTTCCCTTGGATATACATGTATCAGCCATACTTCGTATCCATTCACTCTTAACCCACTCCCTTCGTGATTCTGAACTCCCCATAGACTTTGTACAGAGCAAACTAGGTTCCCGTAAGCATAGGCATGGTCGTGATGGTAGGCAATGCCTTAACAATGCGCATGTCAGGTGAAATATAACACCGCATTGCTGTACCTTGGTTGCACGTGTACGACATGTTAAACATTAAAGACTGCCATGTGTAGCAATGCTACACCGCGGTTTGCCATTTATAACTATGCTAGCTTGTGCGTAAAACATAACACTGAAACAGTGTGTATTTGGCACCATGCACAAGGTATTCTAAAGATGGCACTGTACGTCTGATTTACGCATCCGAACAACCTTTAAAGCCCTGTTTTCCGCATGATCTTTAAAGGGACAAACATACAGAGGGCCAGGGACACTCCAACATATCAAGGTTTTGATAGGCAAGGTAACAAAGGGGGATAAAGCAAGACACTCAATCTGTCCAGGAGTTATTCTTAATCCTGCATGTTCTCATGAACACCCACAACTTAATATAGACATGTTTGGGAGATCTGCGGTTAAGAACTTGTCTTGATCGTCCATGTAGATCATAGAGACTGGGCCGGATGTCCTGGGTGAGCAGCAAGGTCTCGGGATGTTAACACCCGGAGTGCTGGATCTGTAGGTCTGTATGATGCTGGTGTGTGTCAGCGAAGGGCTGTTGAAGTCCTGGCATGACCCCCGGCAGTAGTTGGCATCGAAGCCCCGCGGCGAGATGATCCAGTCCCACCCGATGTCGACGAAGCGCAGCCGGAAGTGCTGTCGACAACATCCCGTCGTGTTCTCATCGCAGTTGACGTTGCGACGCTTTCGCGTCCGCTGTTCGTCCGTGACGCGAATGACGATGAAAGGTCTGAAGCGGGATTGCACTGCGAATGGCATGATAGAGTTCGACTCGCACGTAGGGCACTCCACCTTAACGACTTGGTCGTGATACGAGTGAGAGCGCCATCTACGGACGGTATGTTTAATGTCTATGGACACCCAGCCAGCTGTCTGTGAGGCTGGGACTGTATGTGTTGCTATGTGTCTGCTAGTCCTTTCCCCGTGCCTCTTTTGCTGGGTCAATATTAGAGTGTGATTTCTCGTTGTGGGTTCTTCTCCATTCCAGTATAGCCATAGTTCAGCCATCGTGACCTTTGACCTCACAACTGAAGATATGTTGAACTCGAAGCAAGATGATGAAAGCAAAGTATCGGAACACGGTGGTAATTCTGCAAAACAATTAAGATAAATAAATAAACTTGTTATGAAACGAATATTTGTTCAAACCGAGTGAAAATCATATTCAATGATGATTTTCGTAATTACAATCATTTTCATTAAAAACATCAACCACAGAGTGCATTACTAATATGAAAATGGTATACCCTGTTGTCAAACACAGGCTGGCAAAGGGTTGATAAAGCTTATATTATATCGGATACGTTCATTGGGTGATGTGTGAAATTTACATGATAATGGACATGAATATGGCTAAGTAATGAGAGAAATTTCAAAGTATCAGTACAGTTTTGGTAAGGCTGAACTTTAGTACCATAACCAAACCTGGGCAGTAACATTATAAACTAATAGTTATAACTCCACCATGCTCGAAAGGTATACAAAATTACAAACGACTAAGTAAAAAGCCCGTTATCATTACAAAAAGAGCCATTAAAACACAAGAGGGCGCTTTCTGAAAAGGCATTGGTTTCAACCCTTTTTCATACAAAATTATGCATGTAATGTTTTATTGAAATAATGATTAAATAGAGAGATCATCAACAACTATTTAAAAAACGCTTTTGAAAATTTTTGAAAAAGTGCAAGCATTTTTTTTTATTTAAAAAAAAAATCATCTAATTATTTGGGGCCCAAATAATTATAAGATCAGATTTATGTATTGATATTTCAGCCGTTTCTGCGTCAATTTGGACCAAATAAAGTTTGTTCTGCCATTAAAATTGCATGTTCTCTCAAATTCGACACTCAGTTTTTCATTACCTCACCAAAAATTGTGATGTGCAGCGCCCTCTCTACCAAAACTAAACTACCCCTTTAACTCAGGTTTGAACACAATTGTAATAATCCTCATTATATGTTTCAAATTAAATAATCAGTATCTCAATAAAGAGGTGGAAATTGAAGAACCAAAGCAGGTTTTACACATTTTTAGTGAGGAGAAAATAGCAAATAATGGAAGATCTACTGAAGTTGCAAGATTCATGAGATTGGATGACAAAGTAACTAAATTCATTTAAAATGTTACACTACATGCCAATCGGAAACACACTGTGATATAATGGTTCAAATTTGCATCCTAAAGGGTGCACAATTCTGCCACAATGGCAGCACCTTTTAGGGTGCAATTTTGCACCCCAAAGTTTGGTCTGCACCCTATGGGGTGCACTCCCTTAGGGTGCAAATACCCCAACTTGGTGTGCAGAACTGCTGCTATTGTAGCAGCGTTTTGCACTCTAAATATACTCTTATTTCTTAGTGTGAACAGTGGTTGTCAATTAAACGAGGCGGACCAAATTGACTGTCATTATAAATTAACATATTAGCTATGCTATTGCAATGTATTATACGATTGCGTAATAAGCCATTAGTTTTATTAGAATGGGATTTTTAGGATTCATATCTGTTATATTACGAGTTGAGTTCATTGTATTTTGTAGCCCAGTTCGAGTTACTAGTCCATAAAATGAATTATCCTGCCCTAAATACACATTTTGATACCATTTATATCTTGTCTCAGACCTATCCGTCATTCGTAGCAATTCGTAGATTACTGTAATGAATTCACCTACATAGATAATACCACTGACAATGGTAAGAGATGACACACAGTACAGAGTCCAGCATGAACTCATTGTTTTCTGTCATCAATCTTGTCAGCAGTGGCCCTATATTTGCACGAAATCCGTTCAGCTCGCAGATAACAGGCGGTTTCCATTGTAGGTATTGACTACATAATCAGACTTTGATGAGGGTTATCACTCCTTGACGGGTGTACAACACCTGTATTACAATCAGGGAGTTTGATTGATGTGCTCACTCGGAACACTGCGAGAAAATAATGATTTATTTGCAACAAACTGTCGACCGATGTCTTTCTATACGTGTGAGCTCTGACCCTGTATTGTTCCTACTCATTTATATCACCTTGTACATTACGATTACAAAGTGACACATTTTGATTTTAAGGGGGAAGATATTACAGTACTGTGCAGGTACAAATGCATGGTTAAAATGGTGAACCAATAACTCTGTAATATTCAACACAAATCACTTGAAACGTTTATAGTTTCACTTTATATTGCTATTTGGCTTATGATAACAGAATAATGAAATGGGTTTTGATTTTCAAATGTCTCCCAAGCCTAATTATGGAGATATATATGATTTAATTGAAGAGCGTTTCGGAATGAGTTTCCATTGTGTAGTCAAAATCAATGGGCATCAAATTTAACTTTATTCACTTGGTAAACCTGAAGTGTTCATTTTCCATGAAAATATCACACATCATTACTTAGAATCTTACAATGATATTGATACATTATTGAAGTCTTAAATACCACTTTTGGAAAAATCGTATGGAGTTAATGTGTCACTTTAAAATATCATAGGCGGGCCTCTGTGTCAGCGTGCCTTCCGGCGAAGCGGGGGTTTCGTCCCATGGCACACAAAACGTGACTCGCGGGTTCGAATCCCTTGAGATGTACTGGCCATCAGACATGTCAGATGGAATGACGTATCACAATTAAACCCAACCTACTTAGGGGCCTTGCAAAGTTAAACAAATTCCAAACATCCAAATAAAATTTGGATAGAGCTCACCCCATCCACCCACCCCCCTATCCAAACTTTTTTTTTTGGGGGGGGGGGGGGGAATCCATCTCCGATCTCCATCTCCGATCTCCATCTCCGTTTTCCAATTATTTTTTTTATCCAAATTGCCTCTGGACCCACCCACCCACTTCCAAATCTTATTTGGATGTCTAGAATTTGTTTAACTTTGCAAGGCCCCTTAATTGAACACACAAGAAGGAGAACAAACGATACGTTTTCATGATTTGTTTTAATCTAGATAATTATCCCGTTGGCTCCGATTCAATGCTCGGCCATTACTTTGACACTGTGTACATGTCTGACTGGGAATAAGAATTCATTCCAACTGTATCTAGCTAGAGGCGCAGATATAGATTATATACTTTATGTTGAACTCAAGGAACGTTCCTTTTACTTTCCTCTCTTTTATACAGCGCACACTAGAGACATATGTAATGTGAGATATATCAATAATTCATTATTAATATTATTATTATTGCGTTCAGAAGGCCTACACTCTGCAGGCCATTTGTTTTGATTGCTTCAGATACTGCCTGGTTACGACATATAACATGATTGCCCCAATAATAACCCTTATTGTTATTCGCAGTTATGACTCTGCACTTTTCCCGCATTCTTCGTCAGAATTGTTTGTATTGGGTCAATCTATACTCGATCTCCTTCCGGTAATATCTGTGCAACTGGGTTGATCTTGCAATGAAACATTTCCCTGTCAGTCAAGACAGTAATGTTTCTATGGCGGGGGGTGGGCGGGGGGGGGGGGGGGGGGGGGGAGAGCAAGTGGACTACCTTTATTCCTCACCTAACCTCCCCCCCCCCCCCCCCCCATCAACACAAAAACACGTTAGTGCTAGCATCCCCCCTTCGTTGGCCTCAGTTCGCCAAAAGTGAACTACTTTAACATACAACTGAACGGGAATTCCCCCCGTGACCCGTACGAACCTGTTATTGTTTTTACTTTCAAATTCGTTGCCCAGACACTAGTCATGCTAGTTACGTGTAATTTGGAATATTTGATAACAATTCAGGTTGATGTCAAGGGATTTAGTTGAAATCTATTGACCAGAAATAAAAATGTTAATGGCCTTCACAGTACTCACGACCCCCCCCCCCCCCCCCCCGCCCTCTACAAACAAAACAAAACAAAACACGCGGAATTATCATTATACCGATGTCCATTGTCGAAAACACCTTCGCACGGCCTTGGCATTGTGACTGAAAACAGGCGAAGCAAGGTACAAACGACAAGGGGATGGGTGAGAGGAGAGTAAGGGGGGGGGGGGGGGGCGTCCCAGTGAAGGAACATATATTTAAACAAACTTATGGTGTTGTTGTATTTATGTTTTGTATTGATGTTGGTGTAAGTCGGGGGAAAAGAATTGAAGAACCTTTTCACAGGGGCCGCGCATTGCCAACATTGCCCCAACCCCCCCCCCCCCCTACATGGCTACGCCACTATGAGCATATCGAGGTCTTGTTTTGGTTTGTAACCGAAAGTGCACGGAGAACTAGGGCGCATGTACCGGCGGTCGGCATCCATCACTCAGCGACTTACAAACATGACAAAAGCCCGGGCTGAAATATGTGTAACTCTATTATGAAAATGTGAACTTGATTTCTCGTAAGTATAGAATTCAGCTAAATCCCATTAAATCCACCGAAATTGGTAGCAGATATTGCAAATGTCTTACTTGCTCCTGCCAAACGAACTTTCGAAAGAAATAGGTGACTGTGAACATCTTCAAATAATGAACACATGATACAGCGACACTGCGATTGCCAGGTCCAACATATTAATTTCCTTGTTGTGATCAGGTTCAATGTTCAATGTTCAATGTATATCAAGGTGATATCGGTTGATTTTAGTGCATAATACTAATTTTTTATGTTTTATAATTTCACTGGCCGGGTCAAAATTACACAATTAACACGGTCCAACACAAATCTAATCTAAACAAATCCTTTTTTGGAAAACTCTCTACTCTGAAATATCCCCTAGTGTCAAAGACCAACATAATACGAACATGCAAACTACATAAGCAAAAAACAAACAAACAACTAACACGTTGCATTTCATAATTTGAAGGCATAGAGCAAAGTAGTGTAAAGCCCTCAGGAGAGTGATGGTTTATATAAAGCGCTTATGATATACCTTCAGCCCTCCATCCCGGTATCTCATCCCCACCCTCCATCCCGGTATATCCCCGCCCTCCATCCCGGTATCTCATCCCCGCCCTCCATCCCCGTATCTCATCCCCACCCTCCATCCCGGTATCTCATCCCCGCCCTCCATCCCGGTATCTCATCCCCACCCTCCATCCCGGTATCTCATCCCCATCCTCCATCCCGGTATCTCATCCCACCCTCCATCCCGGTATCTTATCCCCGCCCTCCATCCCGGTATCTCATCCCCACCCTCCATTCCGGTATCTCATCCCCGCCCTCCATCCCGGTATCTCATCCCCGCCCTCCATCCCGGTATCTCATCCCCGCCCTCCATCCCGGTATCTCATCCCCACCCTCCATCCCAGTATCTCATCCCCGCCCTCCATCCTGGTATCTCATCCCCACCCTCCATCCCGGTATCTCATCCCCGCCCTCCATCCCGGTATCTCATCCCCGCCCTCCATCCCGGTATCTCATCCCCATCCTCCATCCCGGTATCTCATCCCCGCCCTCCATCCCGGTATCTCATCCCCACCCTCCATCCCGGTATCTCATCCCCGCCCTCCATCCCGGTATCTCATCCCCACCCTCCATCCCGGTATCTCATCCCCACCCTCCATCCCGGTATCTCATCCCCGCCCTCCATCCCGGTATCTTATCCCCGCCCTCCATCCCGGTATCTCATCCCCGCCCTCCATCCCGGTATCTCATCCCCACCCTCCATCCCAGTATCTCATCCCCGCCCTCCATCCCGGTATATCCCCGCCCTCCATCCCGGTATCTCATCCCCACCCTCCATCCCGGTATCTCATCCCCGCCCTCCATCCCGGTATATCATCCCACCCTCCATCCCAGTATCTCATCCCCGCCCTCCATCCCGGTATCTCATCCCCACCCTCCATCCCGGTATCTCATCCCCGCCCTCCATCCCGGTATCTCATCCCCGCCTCCAACCCGGTATCTCATCCCCGCCCTCCATCCCGGTATCTCATCCTCGCCCTCCATCCCAGTATCTCATCCCCGCCCTCCATCCCGGTATCTCATCCCCACCCTCCATCCCGGTATCTCATCCCCACCCTCCATCCCAGTATCTCATCCCCGCCCTCCATCCCAGTATCTCATCCCCACCCTTCATCCCGGTATCTCATCCCCACCCTCCATCCCGGTATCTCATCCCCGCCCTCCATCCCGGTATCTCATCCCGCCCTCCATCCCGGTATCTCATCCACGCCCTCCATTCCGGTATCTCATCCCCGCCCTCCATCCCGGTATCTCATCCCCGCCCTCCATCCCGGTATCTCATCCCCACCCTCCATCCCGGTATCTCATCCCCGCCCTCCATCCCGGTATCTCATCCCCGCCCTCCATCCCGGTATCTCATCCCCGCCCTCCATCCCGGTATCTCATCCCCGCCCTCCATCCCGGTATCTCATCCCCGCCCTCCATCCCGGTATCTCATCCCCACCCTCCATCCCGGTATCTCATCCCCGCCCTCCATCCCGGTATCTCATCCCTGCCCTCCATCCCGGTATCTCATCCCCACCCTCCATCCCGGTATCTCATCCCCACCCTCCATCCCAGTATCTCATCCCCGCCCTCCATCCGGTATCTCATCTCCACCCTCCATCCCAGTATCTCATCCCCGCCTTCCATCCCGGTATCTCATCCCCGCCCTCCATCCCGGTATCTCATCCCCACCCTCCATCCCGGTATCTCATCCCCACCCTCCATCCCGGTATCTCATCCCGCCCTCGGCCATCCCGGTATCTCATCCCCGCCCTCCATCCCAGTATCTCATCCCCGCCCTCCATCCCAGTATCTCATCCCCGCCCTCCATCCCAGTATCTCATCCCCACCCTCCATCCCGGTATCTCATCCCCACCCTTCATCCCGGTATCTCATCCCCGCCCTCCATCCCAGTATCTCATCCCCGCCCTCCATCCCGGTATCTCATCCCCACCCTCCATCCAGTATCTCATCCCCGCCCTCCATCCCGGTATCTCATCCCGCCCTCCATCCCGGTATCTCATCCCCGCCCTCCATCCCGGTATCTCATCCCACCCTCCATCCCAGTATCTCATCCCCACCCTCCATCCGGCATCTCATCCCCGCCCTCCATCCCGGTATCTCATCCCCACCCTCCATCCCAGTATCTCATTCCCGCCATCCATCCCAGTATCTCATCCCCACCCTTCATCCCGGTATCTCATCCCCGCCCTCCATCCCGGTATCTCATCCCCGCCCTCCATCCCGGTATCTCATCCCCGCCCTCCATACCGGGATGGAGGGCGGGGATAGATAGATATTGATTGATTGATCGAGTGGCTGCAGGCTGTTTATATAGATAGATATTGATTGATTGATCGAGTGGCTGCTGTTTAAATTGATTGAAATATGGTGTTTTATGTAATTGGTATAACTGCAGCTCCCACTTAAACTAGTTATGTTTTAACTAGTTATGTAGCCCAAGGTTATTTTGCGCATTATGAGGATTAATCAAATGCACGACAGTGGACAAGGTCCACTGGACTAGCTAGGAGAAACGGAAAAACAATATTGTTGTTTCTGCTAGACATGATACAGATATGAAACTGAAACCCAAAGCGACGATTTAACTTCAATCACCGAACATGAAGTCCCGTCCAGTGGGGAAGCTGGGGGGGGGGGGGGGGGGGGGGGGGCGGCACGTGAATTTGAAAATGATTTTTCATATCATCAAATGGACAAATATCACTTCGTGAAAGAGCGTATCAATAGTATTATTGATAATCAATGATAATCGCCTGTATAGCGATAATTCGTGGTGGAAGCTTCAAATTGATGAATGGAAATTTCCACTCTTTTGCAGTATTCATAACATCATTAAAGTTGAATGATTGAAAGCATGTGGTATGTACATCAAGGACAGTCAGACAGTAGCAGGCGTAGCTAGGATTGACTAAGTGTGTGTGTGTGTTGGGTGTGGGGGGGGGGGGGGGGGGTCACCAGGGGGCTTATTATCATGAGTGGGCACAGGATTTTGCCTGATGGGCAAACAAAAAGTCTTCACCAGTTTAGGTTACTGAAAATGATTGTACTTTATTCCCCCACCCCCATAGGATTCGCCCTACACAAGGAACATATTTGATTGAGTATTTCACATTACTGTCACTATCGAGGACATCATGTTGATATCTTGTCATCTAAAGAATTGCCATTTTTGTGTTAATTTGTTTACGAAAAAGATGTTATCCATTTGAATATTTTTTGAAGTTTCGTTATTAAATAAAGATTGGTTCACATACAAAACAAGAACATCATGAAAACAGGGCAAGAATGTGGTTTCACTTTTATATGTTCTAAGAAATGGAAGATGAATGTTGATCTGGGGAAGCAGAAAACAGGTTAATAATCATGTTAATTATCACACAACTAGAACATGATGGACAATTTAAAGATAACCACCAAAACGCATGCTAATGATAACTTAAAATCTGCAATTACACAATTAAAATCTGATCATACTTAATTCATGTAATTGGTCGATGCGGGGTGTGCATGGAGGTCACACATACTTCATTATATTGTTATATACACATATTCTGTTTGGAGAGAATCTTAAAAACAGATTAACTGGATGTTGTTTTGATATGAAACGATGTTTTGGATGGTTTCATTATCCCCATGTGTATAGATGTCTAGTAGTAGTGTAGTTAATGCGTTGGTTTGTGCGCGTATGCGTGTTCAATCACATTATCCCGTAGTATAATCATTATTAAGACTATTAATGATGGTATGTGACATGGTTTAAGTAAATATGTCAAGGGTTTCGTGTTGATTTGTTTGTAGATGAAATGGTTTGATAGAGAGGTATGTCTGTGAAATCAGGACTCGTCACAATTGAGACTCCCTCTATTATACCAAGATTATACAGGTTACGATTTGAATTAAATGTGGAATGTTGTTTTTAGGCGAAAATGAAAACTGCGAAATTTGAGCTAAGAAAAACTATTGTTATGTTTTTACTACCATATAAGTGAAGGTGAGTGCTTGATTATTCCACATGGTGGTGGGTGGGGATGGTAGGGTCCACCGGTTTTACCCTGAGCTGTATGCGCCAGTATTGACATCTTAGAAGAGGGCTGCATTTAAACCCTACGTCTATTTTCTTCTAGTCCATGGATTTAGTTGAAACCACACACTATTGGTAACTCAACATTGAGTTAAAATATAGTCTGTACTACGGTACTACTACTACTACTACTACTATTACTACTACTACTACTACTACTACTACTACTACTACTACTACTACTACTACTACTACTACTACTACTACTGTTGTTACTACTACTACTACTCATAGACGTACCCGGGGGGGGGGGGGGTTACTTGGTCTCGACTTGGATTTTTTTACAAAATAAC
>JBAMJV010002077.1:30000-44266 GCA_037951105.1 Echinarachnius parma
TCAGACCTACAAGACTTTCCCCGGTATATATTATATTTATATAAGTTTAACCGTGGTATTTGAAGTTATATGTGTCTGAGACATTACAACTCAATTTCGCATTTGACATTTATATGCAAGAGGAGTATTGTCCTCTCTCTTTTATGCTCAGAAGAAAAGGGCAAAAACATTCTGACATTTTTCTTTCATGACGTCCCATTTCCGAGAGGCGCATGGGTGTTGCATTGACCCCCTCGGGTCAAAATGTGGCCCACAGGTAGTCTTAGAAAAACAACATTTTGCATAAGGTGTGAGAGTTGTATAAACAACTACCGCGCCGATGCCCTGTATGTGGGAGCAAAACTATTCGAGATGGGGGTGCTCCTGCCCCACTAGCTAGTCAGTCTCATTCAGCCCGTAAAGTACCTCGTGCGTGATTCAAGCATGAACATTCACTGTGTAGCCTTAAAGTGCACCTTAGTTAGGTGGCTAATAATTCATTGTAATCTTGTTCCAATGTGTAGCAACAAATGAACGTAATTAATACACAGATGACCCCCCCCCCCCCTTAACCCAGCCCCTCCTCCCTCTCCCTTACATGCCCCTAAAATTGTACTGCCAACAAAAGGTCTGAATGATCCAGTAGCGTAACTGGGAGTCGGTCTCGGGGGGGGGGGGGGGGGGGGGTGGGGCGCAACAGTTTTTAACTCATAGGTGGGACCAGTACAATTACAAAGGGGACATTCCCCTGTTAGTTCCCCCCCCCCCCCCCCCCCCACCCCCCCACCACTACCACTACCCCCGTTCATACACTACTGGAATGATCCCTCCGCCACACACTGCCTCAGTCTTCCGACCATACGAATATTTATTGATGTTGTTTGTCTGGAATTCCACTCATGCTCTCAAAGGTTTCACTCTACACCATAACTGATGTCCCGGTGTTTGCACCAAAGATCACAAAACACATGACTTTGCTGAACTTGGCGAACGTGACTGAACATCTCTTCCCGTCCGAAAATGAAAAAAAAATCGAAATGGAGGGCCTATTTTTTCTGATCTCAACTTCGTTTGAGTTCTCTCTCTTTCCCCTATGACTTGAGTCTAGATCCTTAACAAATCATTACAATGTTTTCTGTAAAGAAACAGTCTAGCAATTATTAGAAGTACTTTATTTCGCTAATGTCCACATGTAGTCATATCATGCTCCGGTCCTTCTCATCTTGAATGGGTCAGTAATACAAGTAACCTGTGACCATAATAACTTCCACGCTTCTTGTTCATACTGCCATATATGGTATCTATTACCATGGTTAGCTCAAGATTCGTATAGGTTTGTTGATTATACACTCATTTCCAAAGTGTTTGAGAAGATGACTGTGTTATTTTATTAACAGCCAATGTGGTTGCTCAACTATTTTAATTATAATGACATCCATTATGCCGAATAAAAAACATTGTTATGTCTGAGTATGTTGATATTGATAATATATTTTTGCATGTAACACTAGTCATATTATACCATATTCTGTTCTCCCTTATATCAAATATCTTCCTCTCCTCCATCTAGTATGCGTAGGATATGTGAGGCATCGATTATTTTGGTCAACTATGACGAATAGGTAGTTATACATTATAGTCAGCACATATAGTTAGTTACCTTACAATTATTCGTGTTGCTTTACTCCATACAAAATGTGCACTTTAGTACGAAATAGGTTAGTTAAATAGATTAATAAATCGTTAAAAGCCGTATACTGGTATAAGTGGCCAGGATTCAGTGGTGTTCTTACCGTCTTTGGCCGGTACGATGACGCGAGTCGTTTTCCCATAGTAATCCTCGTCCGCATCATACTCCTCGCCGGGCATGAGGTGCTTGACGTGACTCTGCTCTCGGTCGTCGTCGTCCACCTCGTCGATGAACATCCCCTCGGACAACGGAGCAGGGATGTTGATACGACTCACGTTCACCTGGGTTAGGGTTGGTAGGATGAAGATAATCGTCAACTTTCGTGTTATAGTGCAATAACTTATGCAAATTTAAAGGGTTATTCTGAGGTCAAACTTGGATCATCTCTTACATTTGGTTTGCTGGGTTGTTTCATTTACAAGATATACTAATACGATTATGATACAATTTAAGAGACACCTGCATGGCCCATATATATACTCAGGAAGGCCAACATGGCACTAATGGCATATCTAGGCACGCTTCTATGCATGTATGTATGTATGTTTGTTTGTCTGTCTGTTTGTTATGCATGTCCGTCCCTCTGTATGTCTGTCTTTCAGTATGTCGGTATGTCTGTCTGTCTATCTGCATGTCTGTCTGTATATATGTCTATATACATGTCTGTATGTCCGTATGTCTGTTTGTCTATCTGTCTGTATGTGTGTACGAACATTATGTATGTATGATCATACCACTCCCAGTAAACATCCTACTGCCTTGCTTGGATATGTTAACTAGGCCAGGATATGGATTGGGCCGACATTGACCTGACGTACTGACATGAGGTGAACCCTTCATCAAACTTTGATCAATTTTTCGAGTAAACACAGTTGCAAACATTACGTAGCCCTTTGCAAGAAAAACATTAGCTGAAGATGACATTCAACATTCCAACAAATATTGTTGTTTTTCAAGCAGAATACATTGCAGACTAGATCTGAAGATGGTACAATGTTTCCTCAGAAGTTTCATACTAGCTGCATGTCGTGTTTAACATGTTTAAATAGGGCTTAATAGTTCAATAAGTAATTGGATCGGCTAGATCGAATACTATGAGAGAATACACATAACATTGTGTAGAACTGCTTGATAAAAGCCACAACATTAAGTTTAATCTGCGTAATAATATACCAAGTATTATATCTAAGTATTTTTTCAGCGGGAATCCATCTCAGTACCAAGTTACAAAATTTAAAGCCAGTTAATTTGTTAACCCATAACCTGATAACCAATACGGGAACCTGGTAGGTCACTGGTTTAGATATGCGGAAAGTTATTTTAATTGTTAAGGGGGTGGGGTGAATGAATAGATCAAACCTACGCCAGTGTAGTGGGCCCTGTATTTATTATATGGGCATTGACAAAATCAAGTAGTGAACGGGTTAATGTGTTAAATGGATAAAATGTACTACTGACCTGCGGTGGTCGTTCCATTCTCAGTTTGTCGAGGATCATCCTCTTGATGGACTCGATCCGAAGCTGCACCAGGGCTTGGGGGTCGTAGGCATCCAGGAGGTCCTCCTGTTGAGCCTTGTGGCATTTCTCACACTGAGTCTTCTTCTGGCGATCATCCAGGTTGCCTATCCCGTTGCCATCTTCGCTCCCTGAAGACCCTGATGTCTCTTGGAATTGTTCCTCTGACATCTGCTCTCTTTGTGACTGTTCTCTCTGTGTTTCTTCTCCTCCTAATCGTTCTCTGGTGCTACTCGCGCTTGATGCAGTAACCATAGCAACACCCTCCACTGTAGGGCTACCTCTATCTGTTCTCCGCTCTCCGGCCGTCCCCGTACTTTCTGACCTGTGTGTGGAATCTCCTCCTTGCTCTTCCGTTCTAGTTGTCTCCTCTCCCCTACGCATATTCTCTCCTATTCCTTCGCTTGGTTTCCTTACTCCCCCTTCCCCTCTCTGTTGCCCATTAGCAGACCCCGTTGCAGATAAAACTGCACCATCTCCATCCCTGGTTTTTCTTTCCTGATCAACTGAAACGATTATTGGTCCCTCGTACCGATGTTCGACAACCGTTCCTGCAGTCAGAGGGTGGTCGTCTACACTTGCAGTCCTGGGGATCTCATTATCCCCGGTCGTATGCGAGCGATGACGACCAGAGGACGTAAGACCTCTGTCCGAATGAAGCGGGTGATGGAATCTCTCATGGGTGGTCGATGACGTCTTCTCGATCGGGGCTCCATCGCCCGGCGTCGTTACCGAGTGACCGTGCGATCGTACTCCGCCAGTCGGCCCCGCGTCCACTGCCACCTCTTGGTGTCGAGGCAAGGTGACCTGCAATGTCGGGCAACACAACATGATGAGCGCGAGCGCAAAGAGCACTGCATTCAGATGTAGATTGTGTAATGCAACAGTTATAGGTAGTGCTGCCATGATTAGAATATATCAACTCCAATGGCTCGAATTCGATGCAACTACAAACGCTGGCCCGGGAAACTTGCAGGAACCTCTACTCCGGTGGCTTCGGACTCCGACTGCGACTGATTGCCACTCGCTCCCGACCTTCCTGACAGAAGCTATCTACGTGCCTCACGAAAAGAGAGAGAGGGAGAGGGAGAGAGGGAGAAACGGAGGGAAAAGGAATCCACACACAGGTTGTGGGCGAGCTATCAGCTGTTTGATGGGTCTTCTGTTTCGGCCAATCACGAGCCTTGACAGGCCGATGGTACTAGTCTGTTCACGCAGTCGCTCTCTAAACCTAGTCAGATCTTTGTCTTATCGGTGTACATTTTGAAATATAATCTTCGAAATTGTTTCGAAGATGATGAAGTCTGAATAAAAGCATTCAAGTTCAAGTTCAAGTTTGTAGTTTTCTTAAAATGCAAATCATGTACAATATAAAATTATACAAACAAGTGAACCACCATTTGTCAAGGAATACACAATACAGTAATGTAAATGCTTACCTAACAAAAAGTACAATGGTATACATTAGTTTAGTGTTGAATATTATACAAATTGTGTTGAAAGATAATAAACTAATCCACGACCTAATATAATACAGTATTTGTAACATAAACACGAACTATATATTCCTCCTGTGGAAATGGAGGTGTCCACTAAAACATGGCTTGAAGACAATGGATCCCTCAAGATATGACTAATAAACAAGTATTACATTTGTTTTTAAATGTGAACAAGAACATGGAATGAGACAAAAATGATAAAAGCAAACAACAATAGTGCTTGAACCAATGCCGCTATAGTGATGTTGCATTACTCTGGTCTTGATACAAGACTACATAACCAATAAATTATTTGGATTCGACGTTCGAACAGTATCACTTTAAAGATCAACACACGTGCCAAATCTTTCGCAATGTGCGATAATCGGTTTTCTTTTATTCTGATTGACAAGTAAGATCGACATGATAGATAGTCCGAGGGGGTAATTACGCACCCCAAGGGGGTGGACCCTGGGAATCCAGGGACCCCCTGCGAGCATTACAATCCGCAATAATGCACTGACCCGACAGGTTCTTCATCACAACAACACGATGATGAATTTGTAGGGGCGTAAATAAAATTTGTTTTGACTATTTGACGCTGAAGGACGTTTTTGATTTGTGTATTCTTGCATTTGGTTTGTAGGAATTACCTGTGTTTATGATTGTGTGCATTTATGAATAATGATGTCCATTGACTTGTTTATTTGACCTGCAAACACTAGTCTCCTGCTCCGCTAGTCCGTAATATCAGCTGGCAAGTTGTTTTCATTTCATACTAAGTTGTTTTCCTCTTCGTCAATCCTACTTTGTATGCAGAAAACACATTTTTCCCCCTTGCCCTCTAAATTAAAGAGGATCCTTTCGAGAACATGCTGTATAATGAGAGGCTTCATCTCCACTCCTCACATAACTCCCCTGTCAATAACATCACACTAGCATTATGTACCTTGGCGAAACGTAGTCGCAATTATTGGGGGTCACAACGATTATTATTCGTTTGTATAACGTTTTTAAATTTTACCCCATTTTAGCCTTAAGTTACAAACGAACGAGCAAAACAGCAGAGTACAAGATAAATGTGAAAGCTTCTAGTGACTGTGGTTTAAAGGGATAGTTGAGTTCTGGTAGAGAGAGTACAGTTTTAGTCAAACTGAATTTTAGTAACCAAAACATGCACCATTACATTACAAACTAATAATTATAACTACATCATGCTCAAAAGGAATACAACAATTACAAACGACTAAGTAAAAAGCCTGTTATCATTCAAAAAGTGCTGTTTAAACTAAAGAGGGCGCTTTCAAAAATGCATTTGTTTAAACCATTTTAAATAACATATTGTGCATGTGATGCTTTGTTTAAATAGTGATTAGATAGAGAGATAATAAACAACTATCTAAAAACCTCTTTAGAAAATCTTTGAAAAGAGGAAGCATTTTAAAACGGATTTCAACGGTTGGTTCAAAATTCTCTAATAAACCTGGGGCCCCAGCTATATTACAAATTGTTATATTTATGGATATTTCAGCCGTCTCTGAACCGATTTTGATCAAACAAAGATGATTTTATTATTTAAATATTATGCTCTTTCAAATTTTACACTCAGTTTTTCATTACCTCACACACAAAAAAGTAGTCTAGCGCCCTCTCTACCAAAACTCAACTATCCTTTAATTTGACAAAGTTAATGGATCACTTATAATCAAGCTTGTAAGTTGTAGCGGGATCAGCCTGGGATCGAACAACATGGGGACAATATAGGGCCGTGTGGATGGGATCAGCCTGGGATCGAAAAACATGGGGACAATATAGGGCCGTGGGGATGGGATCAGCCTGGGATCGAACAACATGGGGACAATATAGGGCCGTGTGGATGGGATCAGCCTGGGATCGAACAACATGGGGACAATATAGGGCCGTGGGGATGGGATCAGCCTGGGATCGAACAACATGGGGACAATATAGGGCCGTGGGGATGGGATCAGCCTGGAGTCGAACAACATGGGGACAATATAGGGCCGTGGGGATGGGATCAGCCTGGAGTCGAACAACATGGGGACAATATAGGGCCGTGGGGATGGGATCAGCCTGGAGTCGAACAACATGGGGACAATATAGGGCCGTGGGGATGGGATCAGCCTGGGATCGAACAACATGGGGACAATATAGGGCCGTGGGGATGGGATCAGCCTGGGATCGAACAACATGGGGACAATATAGGGCCGTGGGGATGGGATCAGCCTGGAGTCGAACAACATGGGGACAATATAGGGCCGTGGGGATGGGATCAGCCTGGAGTCGAACAACATGGGGACAATATAGGGCCGTGGGGCGGGATCAGCCTGGAGTCGAACAACATGGGGACAATATAGGGCCGTGGGGATGGGATCAGCCTGGAGTCGAACAACATGGGGACAATATAGGGCCGTGGGGATGGGATCAGCCTGGGATCGAACAACATGGGGATAATATCGGGCCGTGGGTGCGGGATCAGCCTGGGATCGAACAACATGGGGACAATATAGGGCCGTGGGGATGGGATCAGCCTGGGATCGAACAACATGGGGACAATATAGGGCCGTGGGGGCGGGATCAGGCAGGGATCGAACAACATGGGGACAATATAGGGCCGTGGGGATGGGATCAGCCTGGGATCGAACAACATGGGGACAATATAGGGCCGTGGGGATGGGATCAGCCTGGGATCGAACAACATGGGGATAATATCGGGCCGTGGGTGCGGGATCAGCCTGGGATCGAACAACATGGGGATAATATCGGGCCGTGGGTGCGGGATCAGCCTGGGATCGAACAACATGGGGACAATATAGGGCCGTGGGGATGGGATCAGCCTGGGATCGAACAACATGGGGACAATATAGGGCCGTGGGGGCGGGATCAGGCTGGGATCGAACAACATGGGGACAATATAGGTCCGTGGGGATGGGATCAGCCTGGGATCGAACAACATGGGGACAATATAGGGCCGTGGGGATGGGATCAGCCTGGGATCGAACAACATGGGGATAATATCGGGCCGTGGGTGCGGGATCAGCCTGGGATCGAACAACATGGGGACAATATAGGGCCGTGGGGATGGGATCAGCCTGGAGTCGAACAACATGGGGACAATAAAGGGCCGTGGGGATGGGATCAGCCTGGAGTCGAACAACATGGGGACAATATAGGGCCGTGGGGATGGGATCAGCCTGGGATCGAACAACATGGGGACAATATAGGGTCGTGTGGATGGGATCAGCCTGGGATCGAACAACATGGGGACAATATAGGGCCGTGGGGATGGGATCAGCCTGGGATCGAACAACATGGGGACAATATAGGGCTGTGGGGATGGGATCAGGCTGGGATCGAACAACATGGGGACAATATAGGGCCGTGGGGATGGGATTGAACAACATGGGGACAATATAGGGCCGTGGGGATGGGATCAGCCTGGGATCGAACAACATGGGGACAATATAGGGCCGTGGGGGCGGGATCAGCCTAGGATCGAACAACATGGGGACAATATAGGGCCGTGGGGATGGGATCAGCCTGGGATCGAACAACATGGGGACAATATAGGGCCGTGGGGATGGGATCAGCCTGGGATCGAACAACATGGGGACAATATAGGGCCGTGGGGATGGGATCAGCCTGGGATCGAACAACATGGGGACAATATAGGGCCGTGGGGATGGGATCAGCCTGGGATCGAACAACATGGGGACAATATAGGGCCGTGGGGATGGGATCAGCCTGGGATCGAACAACATGGGGATAATATAGGGCCGTGGGGATGGGATCAGCCTGGGATCGAACAACATGGGGACAATATAGGGCCGTGGGGATGGGAGGTGGGCAATGATACCAATACAAGGATCGTAGTATGCATAACAAAATAACGGAAGAAGTTGTACTAAACCCCTCAAAAAGAGTTCGGAAACTCAACTTTGATCGATTATATCTATTTTCTTATGAAATCATAATGGTTATATTTGGTATCACTTGAAAGAGTGTGTATACCAAATTCGTAAGCATCACGAGTACGGGTTATGCGCAGTATGTTTGAGAACGGGGGAAGGTCAGAAGTGAAATGTCACAAAATGCGCCAACAAACTTCAGTCGGAAGGTCTGACACTCATATCACGGTCTTTCTCAAGTTCAAATTCTTTCGAAGATGAATATCTTGACAATGAAGAGATGCTGTTGAATACGGTATCAGGAAAAAGCCTGTTTAATTATCTTTCCAATGACACCTCACTTGGAATGATTATGAAAGCCGGGTAGGTACAATAAAGGTGAATATTGGGGAGGATCGACAGCGAAATGTAAACAAAATGCATTTGATTGTGTGAAATTGAAGGCGTTGCATCCAAAAACGACTTTTTGTGGAGATATCTTAGTACTTTACTTAACATAATCATTATGAAATTCAACATCATGTTGAAGCGTGTTAATTTGTCAATAACATAATGCCCCATTCATTATGGCTATGAGATTGAGGTGTGTGTAGTATACCTCTAAATGTATGGGGCTCAAAATGACACGTTGCAAGGTCGACGTTTTGCCGTTTGATAACGTGCTAACCATCGATATATATTTTTTTTTCTTCATTGCTTTTTACAAACAATTACAAAACAACAATAACAAACAATAACAAAATCAGTACATAAAATAATCTGCATGTTAACATAATTATATAGAATGTTCTTTTTTTGTTTTCAATGATATTTATGTTCTCCATTGCCTTTTACAAACAATAACAAAATCAGTACATAAAATAATCTGCATATTAACATAACTATTATAGAATATGATATTAGAACTATATAGAATATGATATGTGCTAACAGGGCATACCTACACGGTCAAAGAGGGCGCTAATATGCCAGTTTTCGTAGGTTTTGGGAAATTTGATGCATTTTCAATACATTAAGTTTGAGAGTTTTCCTGTAATGCACACACACATGCAGCAAAATGATTGCAAATGAGATATCATATCAAAGGTTAATTAATGAGCTTTCTTATAGTGCAAAACGTAATGATAATAGAGTTATGAATAATAAAACAATATCATACCGGAATTTTGAAACAGGAAGCCACGGTCTTAAATTCATAGCATTAAAACGCCCCCATATCCGGCTTTACTGCACACACCCCAATAGCATAATTGTTACAGGTGAGACATAATGTTAAGGGGAAATAAACATGCTTTCACATGATGCTAAATTTACTGATGATTATACAATGTAAAACCACAAAACATCCCCTCCAATAGTCGATTTTCGATGCAACGCCTTCAATTTCACAAAATAAAATGCATTTTGCAACATTTCATATTCGACCCTCCCCCATATTCAGCTGTACCATACTTAACCTGCTAATGAAATTGTTACGGAAATAATCGTATTGGAAGGATAGGCAAGTGGGCTTTAAAATGATACCAAATTTGATAGGTTTAAATCATTTGAACGCGCTACAATCTTCGATACAACTTGAGCATTACAAAATACGACACAAGAGTAAAATTTCCCAACTGAATACTCTCGGCCCATTTTGCAACATTTGACTTCTGACCGTCCTCCATTCTAAAACGCACTTTGTATTCCCTGATTTGAAATAAATGACAAATAATGTACCATTTTAAAGAGAAATCATCATGCAATGCAATGACACTAAAGAAAAAAAAATACAATTTGACAATAAGAGTAATATAATCGATCAAAGTTGAGTTTCCGAACTTTTTTTGAGGAATTTATAAGTGTATTACGTCTGCATGCCATATAAAGCATAGGTTCTTCCCTAGTATAATCCATGTTTATTTCATGGAGAGGAGGGGGGGGGGGGGGGGGGGGGGGGTCGAGTGAGCAGTAAAGGTGATGAAGGAACACTGGTCACTGCCCTAACAAACCACCAACTTGGGTGATAAGAATCATAGTTGGCGATGTTCATTAGCGAATCAGTTGTATTGTGCGTACCGTGTTATTAAGTAGTTATTTCGAGGGTATATCAGTCACAGATAAGTTATGATAATACTGCGTATAAATATTAAATTAGTATATGGGGCGTTTCCATAACTGTTTAGCTTCAGCATTAATGTCTCCACTAAGGAGGGGGGCATCATTGGGGCCGTGTTTAGGCAGAGAGGGAGCGATAAAACACCATCTATAGTAGGGTGATTCTGTTTTGTGGCCGTGTTTAGCAGAGAGGGAGCGATATTAACACCATCTATAGTAGGGTGATCTGTTTTGTGGCCGTGTTTAGGCAGAGAGGGAGCGATAAAACACCATCTATAGTAGGGTGATCTGTTTTGTGGCCGTGTTTAGGCAGAGAGGGAGCGATATTAACACCATCTATAGTAGGGTGATCTGTTTTGTGGCCGTGTTTAGGCAGAGAGGGAGCGATAAAACACCATCTATAGTAGGGTGATCTGTTTTGTGGCCGTGTTTAGGCAGAGAGGGAGCGATATTAACACCATCTATAGTAGGGTGATCTGTTTTGTGGCCGTGTTTAGGCAGAGAGGGAGCGATATTAACACCATCTATAGTAGGGTGATCTGTTTTGTGGCCGTGTTTAGGCAGAGAGGGAGCGATATTAACACCATCTATAGTAGGGTGATCTGTTTTGGGCCGTAGTTAGGCAGAGAGGGAGCGATAAAACACCATCTATAGTAGGGTGATCTGTTTTGTGGCCGTGTTTAGGCAGAGAGGAGCGATAAAACACCATCTATAGTAGGGGTGATCTGTTTTGGGCCGTGTTTAGGCAGAGAGGGCGCGATATTAACACCATCTATAGTAGGGTGATCTGTTTTGGTCCGTGTTTAGGCAGAGAGGGAGCGATAAAACACCATCTATAGTAGGGTGATCTGTTTTGTGGCCGTGTTTAGGCAGAGAGGGAGCGATAAAACACCATCTATAGTAGGGTGATCTGTTTTGGGCCGTGTTTAGGCAGAGAGGGAGCGATATTAACACCATCTATAGTAGGGTGATCTGTTTTGGGCCGTGTTTAGGCAGAGAGGGAGCGATAAAACACCATCTATAGTAGGGTGATCTGTTTTGTGGCCGTGTTTAGGCAGAGAGGGAGCGATATTAACACCATCTATAGTAGGGTGATCTGTTTTGTGGCCGTGTTTAGGCAGAGAGGGAGCGATATTAACACCATCTATAGTAGGGTGATCTGTTTTGTGGCCGTGTTTAGGCAGAGAGGGAGCGATAAAACACCATCTATAGTAGGGTGATCTGTTTTTGTGGCCGTGTTTAGGCAGAGAGGGAGCGATAAAACACCATCTATAGTAGGGTGATCTGTTTTTTGTTATATACACGGGCTACTTCTGATATCTCGAATAGCCAATCGAGTCGTGACATCATCATGATCATTAAAGGGATAGTTGAGTTCTGGTAAAGAGAGTACACTTTTGGTCAAACTGAATTTTGGTAACCAAAACCTAATAGTTATAACTCCACCATGCTCGAAAGGAATACAAAATTACAAATGAATAAGTAAAAAGCCTGTTATCATTCAAAAAGAGCCGTTAAAACTCAAGAGGGCGCTCTCTAAACACTCATCGGTTTTAACCATCTTAGATTAAATATTGTGCATGTGATGTTTTGTTGAAATAGTGATTAGATCGAGAGATAATCAACAACTATTTATAAACCTCTTTTGTAAATTTGTGAAAAGAGGAAGCATTTTTTAAATTTTTGTAACGGCTGGTTTAAAATTATTGAATAATTGTGGGGCCCCACATTTATTACAAATGGTAATGTTTTTGTATATTTCAGCCATTTCTGAACCGATTTTGATCAATTAAAAGTTTATTCTGTCATTAAAATTGTATGATCTTTCGTATTTGACACTCAGTTTTTCATTATCTCACAAACAAACTCAACTATCCCATTAAGTATATCAGGAAAGTAAGCTGGATCCGGGTCGATTGGCGCTACCTGTATTTCTTTATTCCTTAGGAGAAAAACACCGTCAAGTTACCGGGTATTAGTAATAAACCTCATTTCCATTACAAGGTTTAAATGTGTTGTTAAAGTGGTATGGACAACTTTAATTCAGTATAAAGATACTTTGGGGTCAGGGCGATTGCCCCGCATTGCCTAAAAAGCCACAAAATTTGACGAAAGCCATCTAAATATAAATGTCTGAAAAATATTTTGCACAATTATTATAGAAAAAGATTTCAGAGCACTTGTTTTAAATACAATGAAGCTTGAAGGCAGCCTTCACAAATATTATTAGGGTTGAAAAATGAATCCCGCTTTTCACATAATCCAGGACCAGATGCGTTGTGTGGTCGGACTTTCTGGGGGCACTTGGGGGCACTTTATGTATTTCTTTATTTTTCAAATGATTTACCCCTTATGTTTGTTATTGTTTTCTCAAATCAATGGGGACACGTGACCGGAACGGGGGGGGGGGGGGGGGGGGGGGGGCTACGCCACTGTTTAACCCGATTTCCTTGATTTGAATATTACAATTCGGACCATCATTTATTGCACAACATGTTGTTCTTGTTACCATGCAGTACTAATGTTCAACTGGTATAGTCGGCGTGCAGGTCTAATCCACATGTTTATCAATAAGCAAAATTATGAAACTGACAAGTATTATATATCAATTATTAACTAGCCCTCATCCTTGAAAAGCTTACTTTAATACAAAATATAATCCCGTTTTCCCAGTTACGACCCACTCGCAAGCAATCCGACACTCATGACAGTTGAACCTGTGAGATGGTATCATTATTCAGACTAGTACCTCAATCATGTAAACGATTGAACCAGACCTACCTCTCTAGCTGAACCGGGTTGTACTATATACCTCTATCGTCATCATCATCATCATCATCGATCATGTTCCTGCTGCACTGAGATCAGATCATGACAGACATAATTATGTGCTTTCACACGGGCATTTTTTTCAGGAAGGACGTGGAAATTGTCCGAATAACAGCGACCCTATTTTGTCTTAAACAGAAATGAGCTGTTTTTTGCAAAACATGATGTGATGCGTTTGTCCGAATATGATTCATTAAACGATTTTCTCAAATATGTGGTGGTCTCGTGTACAAAGTGAGTGCAGTGAGTTAGTGAATATCACTTTGTATTTTCGCTCATTACGTGGCCATGCAATGTCCATTTGACTTGAAATTTTCACACAATACCTTGTGGACATACGAGATAACAACGATATACATTGCATCAACCATTCATCACTTTTTGCACATGTCAACAAAGTTACTAGATCCCTTTAAATGGATCTAGCATGTCTGAATTGACCAAACTCACTCACAACTCTGGCATTTCTAGTGGTTCTGTCATACCTTGCTGTTGTGATCTTACTAATAGAATTATCAAACCATTGCGCCCTCAAATGTCCATTTCGTTTGAAAGATTTATGATTTGATTTGAAAAAAAGTAATAGTAAGGATGTTCAACTTTCTTCAATGAACAAATCATAAATCGCTTATTACTTGACCATGCCATATAGCATCCAATTATCGTTAACTTTTCACACCATTTGTCAGTTTTTGCACATGGCAACCAAGTGTTACTAGATCCCTTTAATAGAAACCCAGGGCGCTAATAAC
>JBAMJV010002078.1:0-87913 GCA_037951105.1 Echinarachnius parma
AGATTATATGGTTATTTAACCTGGTGCTTACGGGAACCAGGTGGGCTATGTACAAATATGGGGATTTCAGAATCTTGTAGTGAACGAGGTTTCAGTGCTGCATGGCTAATCATACATGTATATCAGCATGTATAAGTATAAAACCCATTAACAGATTGGCATCAAATTGTTTGTTTACAAGTTTGCAATTAGATGAATGGAGTGCAAGCAATGTTGATTTGGGGTCAAAAGGTCACAGATCACTGTAGACTATGAAAGGGATAGTACAGTTTTGGTCAAATTAAATTTTAGTAATCACAACCTGCACCATAACATTACAAACTTATAGTTATATTAAAACTCCACCATGGTCTAAATCTATACAAAATTACAAACAAACTAAGTAAAAAGCCTGTTATTTTGCCATTAAAATTATATACCGGTACTCTCTCAAATTTGACACTCAGTTTTTCATTACATCGCAACAAAATCATTTATTGAAGCGCCTTCTATACCAAAACTGGACTGGATCCCTTTAAGTTAATGCACATAGTTTATTTGCTTTAGTTGTAATTTCTTGTACATGTACATTATTTGAATAGATGAATGAACACGTTTTGAATATCTTGTTGCATTTATTCAGTTCTCTGCAGATAGCATGATTGAAATATTGAAGGCAGAGCTCCCAGCAGCGGTCAAGATATCTGTTCCACGGGTGAGCACCTCTAATGTTTAAGATTTTAGTTATTACGTTGAAATGCCACATGCAAATTCACCTGATTACCTTCAAGAGCTTATTAGTTTTCATAGATCATCTAGGGTCCTTCGTTCAAGTTCAACAAATCTTTTAGTTCAATATTCTGTTAAAACCAAGACATATGGTCAGTGGTTCTTCCAGTTTGCTGTACCTATGCTCTGGAACAAACTTCCTTTTAAAGGCATATATGCGTGGGTTATAATGGGTAGTCAGCAAATTCCAACTCGACTCCACCATAATCTCTCGAGGTAAACTCACGATATGTGTTGGATCGATCGAAGAGAGGTGCTTCGAAATATCTGAACAAATGCCTTATAATGAAATTGCATGCAGCAAACAAATTTCTCACGCTGTCACCTAAGCATCAAACACCGGCACTTTGAAGTCGGTTGCGGTTAAGCGTGTTACGTGATATTTTCGCTCGTAAACATCTCTGATGGATCTCCATTCGACTAGTACAAACATTCCGAACGCGACCTATTTTTGATGCATTTTTGACTCGGGTATTCGGGTAAGTGGGACAGTTTGCGATCGCTACTTATAACTGAGCCAATGGGGATTACGTATCGTGCGTAAAAGTGCGCAAGATGGATCCACGCGGTCTGAATTCCCTTTAATGTGAAACAATCTGATACAGAGCAACAATTTTGAGCTAGTTTGAAAGCCTTTTTCTGTAATTTGTTTATAATGAATTGTAAGTTTTAATTATTTAATTTTTGCTCAAATACTCTTCTATTTCTATCATTGTAAGACTGCTTTAAAATAAGAAAGGATTATTATTAAACAGGGTTCATGGGGTCTTAGAAAACTTAACCCGTTCAGGACTGATTGATTTGGCTATAGAGTACAGAAGCCATGACGTCATAAAAACACTTTTTTTAGAATTTTCAAATTTGGACTTCATTTTCAGAAAGAGCATAACAAATAATGTCCAAATACCGAAAATCAAAGGAATAGGTTATGTATTGGCTGAGATATGCCCATCTGAATGAATTTTACTTCAATGGGCAATCAGTGTTATAGTGCACTGGTTCATAAATTTATGAACCAGTGCACTATAACACAGATTGCCCATTGACAAAAAAATCATTCGGATGGGCATATCTCAGCCAATACGTAACCTTATTCCTTTAATTTTCGGTATTTGGACTTTATTTGTTATGCTCTTTCTGAAAATGAAGTCCAAATTTGAAAATTAAAAAAAAAATGTTTATGACATCATTTATGACATCACACTTCACCACTCTATAACCCCAAGTATTTTCGGGACCAGTCCTGAATGGGTTAAACAATTAGTTACAGTCACAAAATATAGGGTATGAATTTAAACATTAGAAAACTGACCCAAACTATTCTGTTAACTAACAAAATGAGAATGAGCAAAGAAAAATGAGAGAACAAAAAAAGAGGAAAACTATGTAGAGTCATGACATTTTCATGAAAGCATTCTCACCTCACCTTCTCACCCTGACGCCTGTAGGCCAGTTGGCCTGTCAGTTAACAGCCTCGTAAAACTCCTCCACTTTGTCTGGTCAAGAGTCAATGCTTTGACTTTCTGGAAGTTGCTCTCTTTCTGGGTAATTTCTCTGATCTGATCCTCCCATCTTTTTCTTGGTCGGCCTATTGGTCTTTTCTTCCGTGGTTTCCAGACATACATTCTTTTTGTGTCCCTTGTATCAGGCATCCTCAAGATATGTCCATACCATCTCAGTTGGTTCCTTTCGATGATGGTTAGAATGGGTTCCACTGAGAGTGTGCTTCTGATGTTTTCATTTCTTATTCTGTCTCTTTTGGTCACGCCATGAATGAGTCGTAGTACTCTCATCTCTGTAGCCTGAATTCTGCTTTTGATTTTTTTGGTTAGAATCCAGGTTTCACTACCATACAGCAGGACTGGTCTTAATATGGTAGTGTACATGCATGCTCTGACATCTTTCGGTATCTTCCTTTCCTTGAGGAGGGGGGACAGCGCATTCACGTTCCTTGTGAACTTGGTGATTCTGTTGTTAATTTCATCTTCCATCAAGTTGTTTGCTGTTATTTTGCTGCCTAGATAGGTGAAATTTGTTGCTTGCTTCAAAGTGTGTCCATTTACGTTGATTTCGCCTTCTTGCATTTCCCTGCTCACTTGCATGTACTCTGTCTTGCTGTAGCTCAGTTTAAGTCCTGCAGCAGTAAGTTCCTGCTCCCACTGGTCCATGATAGATTGTAGTCTGGACTGGCTGTCTGCCGTCTGTGCCAAGTCGTCTGCATAACCAAAGCGTGTGGTCCGTGGTCCTCCCTCTCTATTTTAACTATTACATGGTTGAGGTATGTGGTGAAAGGACACTCCCTTGTCGTACACCCGTGTTGATGTCAAAATGCCTCTTTCCACCTAATACTGTGCTCCTTTGGTTTGTGTCTGTGCTCTGAACCCTGAGAAGTCTGCCGTTGATCCTTGTCTCCTCGATCACCTTCCACATTTTCTCCCTTGGGACTCTGTCAAAGGCTTTCTCTAGGTCTAGGAAGCAGATGTGCATCACTATGTCATATTCCCAGCTTTTCTCAAGCAACAGTCTCAAGGCCGCAATCTGGTCTTTTGTTCCTCTTCCTGGTCGAAAGCCACACTGGCTCTCAGACAGGACCTCTTCTACTTTGTTTCTCATTTTTCTTTCCAGTATCCTCTCATATAGTTTCCCAACGTGGCTCATGAGTGATATGTCCCTCTGTAATTGTTATGCCTCCGCCAACGAAGTGGCCGGAGGCATTATGTTTTCGGGTTGTCCGTCCGTCCGTCCGTCCGTACGTCCGTACGTACGTCCGTACGTACGTCCGTACGTACGTCCCGTTTTCGTTCTCGCGATATCTCAAGAACCGGTTGACTGATCAATTTCAAACTTGGTATGAGGGTACATATTGGGGTGACAATGATCTGATTAGATTTTAGCGGTCATGAGGTCAAAGGTCAAGGTCACAGGACTCAATATATGCAAAAATGGCTTGTAATGGCAACATTTTAATCACTGAATGTCAGATTTCAATCAAACTTGGTACCTGAATGTTTCTTAGGGAGCCAATGTAGCCATCAAAGTTTGGGGTCATTTGGTCAAGGTCACAGGACTCAAAATATATGAAAATTAAACAAAAATCAATTCAGTGCACGTTAATTTAGGCTTGATATTGAAATCGCGTGATAGCGGAGGCATAATTTTCGACTGTGCGCAGTCGAAGATCCATCTAGTTGTTTCTGTCACGGCTTCGCCGCTGTTGTTAGTGTTACCCAGGGGACACCGCGGAGAGGTGACAGTCGGACTTTACCCCCTCAGACTTTATCCCCCCATGAGAGCATGTTTTACATTATTTGATTGTTTTTAATAATATGTATTTATTCAACATGATTCCAAAGTATTTAATGGTGCCTTTATCTTACAATGACAAAGATAGCATTTCATATCTTCTCTTTTTACAATATTCTTTTTTTCCCCCACTCCCAACGACAGACAGTCAACTTGAAATGTCGAGCCCTTCCTACCACCCTACCCTTCTCTACAAAAAAAAACTTATACTAGCGCTGTAGTCCCCCAGCGACTGCAAGCACAAGAAAGAATAACCAACAGTCCTTTAAAAGACTTCCACAGTCCTTTTCAGGACTAACCAAGAAAGAATTACAGTCCATTTCAGGGCTACCAATCCCTCCTCACCATAAATGGTGCTACCGCAAACTAATGTTTATTCTCTTTTTGTTTGAACTTTTCTCTGATGGTAGGGTGGGTACTTCATCTGGATAGAGCTACCAAAGACGGTTGATGTTGACCAACTGGCGGCGCTTTGCAAGGAGAAATACAAAGTCACATTTGCTGCGGGAAAGCAGTGAGTTTTGTCTTCTTTTTCTTTTGATAAGAGGATGGTAGTGGATGGTAGTGGTGACGAATGATGATGAGAATGATGGTGATTATGGTGGTGTTGTTGTTGGTGGTATTGATGATGCTGATAATGATGACGATGATGGCGATGATGATGATGATGATGATGATATTGATCATGATAATGGTGATGGTGGTGGTAATGATAGCGAAGATGATGGTGGAGGTGCATGATGATGATGATGATGATGATGATGGCGATGATGATGATGGCGATGATGATGATGGCGATGATGATAATGATGATATTGCTTATTGATCATGATAATGATGGTGGGGGTAGTAATGAGAATAGAGAAGATGATGGTGATGATGGTGGAGGTGGTGATGATGATGTTACTGCTACTTTGGCTGCTCCTTCTGCTGATGATAATGATGATGATATTGATCATGATAGAGAAGATGATGTTGGTGATGATGATGGTGATGATGGTACTGCTGCTTCGGCTGCTACTGCTGCTTCGGCTGCTACTGCTGCTGCTGCTGCTGCTGCTGCTGATGATGATGCTGATACTGCACTGCTCTTTCAGCTGATAATGATGATAAAGATGGTGATGGATGATTCCTTGTCATTTTGAAAAACAAAACCTCATCTATTTTTTTCTCGTCAGTTTCGGCACTCGCTCCGAAAACTGCATCCGGCTGGCATTCAGTTACTTCCCAGTGGAGAGGCTACAAGAGGCAACCAAGAAGCTATGTCAGGCAATCATGGAGGTCATCAACTCACCAGCTCAAACAAATTGAGTATCTTTGCTGCTGGCCTGAGCCCCGTTGCAGAAAGAGTTGCAATCAATCGTAAAGTTACAGTGAATTGCAAGTTAGAACATGTGACTAATTGTGCAAATCTTATTGGTTCAAATCTGCATATTTTTCTGACTTGCAAATAATTTGCGATTTTACAATTGATTGCAACTCTTTGCGCAATAGGTCCCCAGTATAATATTACCCTAAGTTGTTCATCATTTGTTATAGTCCAAACCATTTCTGATTTTAAGGTTTGGGCTACATGTACAATAAAGTAACAAATTCTTCCTTACATTGAAGAATAAAACAATGTTAAAGGTATGTTCAAAATATGTGCAGAAGCTGTTTAACTGTTGGTAAAGGGATCTATTTTTATTAAGACAGATAGTAATGAAGGTAAGAATTGAGTGCCCATGAGATTCATTGAACACTTACATGTATTTATTGTTTACATGAAGGAATAAATTGATTCTGTATTGACAAGAGTGGACCACGACACTCAAAGGATTAATAATCAAAAGATACTCTTATGATTAGACAGAAATACCCGTCTCTTCATGGGATTTATTATATATCGGATTTTTTACTATATCCCATTACAAGACGGTAATCTGAAGTGTTCGCACTGTGTTGAAGTAAATCTGCCATAGACCCTGTGGTTAAGGCGGCCATTTTGTCTACTTTTAAGCCGGACACAATGAATGGGAGACACGCGCAGCGCGTCGGACAAAATATGCACGAAATTTGCGATATCTTCGTCTTTACTTGTAATTTTTGCTTAAAAGCAAGTCGTATTGAATTTGCTTTGAAACAGATATGGTATTATGTTTTATACTTGATACATACAATTAAATAATTTTATGCAAAATATAGAAAAAAGTCAGATATTGGGAACTTATTGACTCAATGTATCAATTGTCGCAAGCCGATTTGAAGCAATTTTTAGTTAGCGAGCGCGCGTCAATGAACGCCGTACTAAGAGTCGCGCGCGTACGATTATCCTTCAACACACGATTTCCCCCCTATATTTTGGTCGTTAAATACCCGCGATCCGACCGTCAAGCTAGCGGAGTAATTATGACGAACGATTTTTCGGTCTATCTTATGATATGCACTAGTAAGCATTCTACATTTTCAGGAATTGGAGTTTGGATTTGGTGGGTTTTTGTTGTTGTTTATTCTTAATTATGTGAGAGGTTATAACCCAAATTATGTACTTCCCAATAAGGTATACTTGTAATATGAATATCAAACATTCACATTTGTTAGGTTATGCGTTAAGGTAATTTCTTCCCAACTGGCTGCTTTTTCATGTTGTTTGGTATGAAATGGCTTGGAATGAAATGAATGGTATGGAATGAAATGGGTCTTAATTGTCAAATGTCTCCCTGATTATAGAGATATTTATGATTGATCTGAAAAGTATTCAGGAACACTTTTCAATTGTATTCAAAATCAATGGGTAGTAGGTGATAAGTCTTATTTCATTGTCATGTTTTCACTAGGTAAACAGTGTTCTTAATTATCTCTCTTAACTACCACACATCATTCAGAAGAATTTTACAATGATATTAGTATTTGATTGAAGTCTCAAATATCACGATTGGAAAAAAAAAATGTTTGGAAGTTAATGGATCGCTTTAATATTTCTCTTAAGACATTACTTAATGGAATATACAACCTTTTATATTCATTTAAAACTGTTTTGTAAAGATGTTATTTTCTGTCATTAATATTGGAAACTCTTGTTATGTTCCTGTTCCTGATATCTGTAAATCTTGTAATACTAGACATATGGATTCTTCATTTAAATTATGAATGTGTAATAAATTTGAATGAAAACAGTATGATAAAGCAAAATTATAATATGAAATGTTTGAGTACTTTAATATTACAAATGATTTCATGTAAAAAGTGCCTTCCTTTTAATGTTTTAAAGTATATTTTTTATAAATTTTCATCTATAGATATTATCATGGTTGATTTGGTTTAATTTACACTCTCAATATGCACAGAAGACAGTATGGTAAATTGCAAATAGCATTCCAGTTTGTTCTACTGAGTACTTTATTATATTTTTAACGATAAAAGTGCCTTCTAAAGTATATTTTTAAAACAAACTTTAATGCACTTTCACAGATAATGTTTATGATTGATTGATACAGTGTTATTTCTGAAAAAGCACACAGATGATTTTATTTTTAATTTAAGGTGGTATCTCACCGGGCTGGAGACTAGTTGGCGACTAGTTGGCGACTCAGTCTCCGCTAGTCGCGGAGACGTCTCCGCGACGTCGGTCGCCGCGACGTCTCCTGGAGACTAGCCGGGTCTCCGGGGAGTCGCGGGAAAATCAAACATGTTCGATTTTTTTGGAGACTTTTTCAGTCTCCAGCAGGTCTCCGCGACGTATCCATCAGTCGCGGCGACGTCGCGGAGACTTATTTTGTCCGCGACTGGGGAGACGTCGCCGCGACCTACTGGAGACCAAGGCGACTGAGAGGAGACGTTGTGGAGACGTCTCCGCGACACTACTTGACGTTGCTTGACCCACTTTAGAGACCACGTGACCGAGTTCTTTATCATTTGGTACAGTTTGTTCCTGCTCCCATGGATACGTCGCGGAGACGTCTCCGACTGATCAGTCGCGGCAGTCGCGGCGACGTCTCCGCCGGTGAGATACGCACTTTACAAATCATGACTTTGAGTCATTATATATGAACTTGTATTCACTTTCACAGATAATTTTTTGAATGGTAGATGTGGTGCTACATGTATTTCTGAAATATCACACAGATAATATATTTTCAATTAATAAATTATGACTTTAAGTCATTATATAGAACAATGAATATAGTGTATGGGATTGTTTCATGCCTGCAACATGTTGTCATGGATTAAATGTCTGAAATATCACACAGATAATATATTTTCAATTAATAAATTATGACTTTAAGTCATTATATAGAACAATGAGTATAGTGTATGGGATTGTTTCATGCCTGCAACATGTTGTCATGGATTAAATGTCAATAACAAAAAATAATACAAAACAAATAAACACATAGTTGTACATGTTGGAACAGTTCATTATTTCATTATTATTTCAACATTTATTATCATACAGTATATATGCATATACAAATAAAATGTACATGGTGAACTACATGTAGAATGCCGATGATATTCAACCCAAATATACAAAATATATGCATTCACACTCATCATTACATTACTACTTTGTAAAAGTTAATACAAGGTATGGCACTCTCAAACCTGAATACACTTACATTGTATGTAGATATGATACAGTGGAACCTCGTTATAAAGAGCTCTGATGTAACAAAACCATCTTAAAACAAAGTAAATGTTTTGCTTATCTCATCTTTTTATATTCTTTAGTATGTTCATCCTGATATAGCAAGTGACCCAAACATGTATAACAAGGCAATTTTCACGGTCCCACAGTTCTCACTATAATGAGGTTCCACGGTATGACAATTTCAAACCTGCATGTGCTCACTGCATATACAGAATATACTCCTTTCAATTGTCTATACCCGAAAGACAAAAAATTGGCAACATGGAGCAATTTTGATCATTGAAATTAACGAAACAAAAGCATTTAGCAAGTGACACTGGAATGTGCTTTCAGTGCAGTCAATTGAGCTGTGTTCTATCAAAGCTTTGTTTACTGTCCCACACATCTACAATGTACTAGACATATTTTGATTGCATTACATTGTTAATTTTAAAGTGAGGCCTGTAAAGTGTCTAACTCCACAAAGATTACTTGGAGCTTCCTCGTTTCTCTTCTACCGTGTTGTTTAGCTTATGGTAAGAGAAGAATAAAATAAGAGTCGTATACAGCCTAGCTTTCGATCCTAGCAGAATCTTCGTCAGGGCACAAAATGACAGTTACTACTGAAAAAACACAGAATATATACCAACATAAACACATGTACGGAAGGGGGGCTGGAAAGAGGAAAGGAGGCGGAGACACAAAACAATGAAAGCAACTGTGAGTGGGTGAGTGTCAGGACTGCTTGACCAATCAGGTCAAACAGGCATGGGAGGGTCCTTAAGTGGCTGCAGTCAAAGAAAATGTGATGAGAGTGTAAGGCTTAGAGAAGAATAGAGGTAGGGAGGATCAAAGAAATAAATCAAGAAATGGAAAGATACATGTGAACAAAAGACAGTTGATGAGGTTGGGGTGTGCACTGGGGCACTGAGAGGGGAGGAACAATAGAGGGGATTATGAGTGTAGGCTATGGGAGTGAGAGGATTAGGACAAAGAAAGTGAAGTGAAGTGTGTTGCAGATCGGATGAATAGGATAGGCGAGTTCAAAGGAGAGAGTGAAAAGGATGATAGGGAAGCAACATAGACAAATGAATGGGACAGGGAGTGTAAAAGAGATAGTGAACAAAAGGAAGCCTAAATAGGTAGGTAATCAGAGGGAAGGTGGAGAGACAAATGAGGGTGGAACAATATGATCAAAATAGAGGTGGAACTATGCATGATGAGAATGTGGATGTATATGAATAAGCCCATGTCTATGGACAGTGTACCTATAGAGAGAAATTAAATGCAAAAAGTATTACATATTAATAAACTAACATGATTATGTGTATGAATGGTGACAGTGTATATAATGTGATCTCAAAGGAAACTAAAATGAATATATGGGGAAAATAAAATGGGAAATAAGAATATGAATAGTATGTGGAACAAAGTAAAGTATCGATATGGGGGGTGAAAACAAACAAATGGTGGTGCAGACGATGAAGGGGAGAGATGCAAAGGTTAATCACTGCCTTCTTGGATGTTGAGACCACGGGGATGAATGGTGCAGAGACGTCTTATCCAATACTTCTCTCTGCTGGAGCGGAGTGTGTCCGGGCGGTTACCTAGAGAATCTATTCCCTGTAGAATCATGTCAGAAATGGAGTGATTAGGTAGGTTGAAGTGGTTGCCGACTGGGGCGTCATGTTTTGAGGTGTGGATGGTGGATCTGTGTCCGTAAAAGCGTCTCTTGAGGGTGTTCCTGGTTTCGCCTACGTACTGCATGCCACAGACTCTGCACGTGATAAGATATACAACATTGGTGGTGGTGCATGTGATGTGAAGAATAAAATAGGGTTAGATTTTTTTTCAAATGCCCCTTTAGTATGACGATATAAACGTCCGTTGTTAAAGCTGACGCATATTTTTGTTTTTTTAACCAGGAAAGCAGTGTTCTTTTTCAATGAAACTTTCACACATCATTCGACAATATCTGACACTTTACAGGCCTCACTTTAATATCTAAAGAATTCCGTCAATGATGGTAAACTTGTGCAAAGCTACACAAAACATAATGAATGAAAGCTATGCAGAGAGAGCATGGCTCTCTGATCTCCACTGAAATTTAAGACTGGATAATTATCAATGTTCCTTTGTTTAATGATGGATTTCACATTGCCAATTTGTATAAAGTGGACAGCATACACTAGGAAAGACCTACGGGTCATAGGAATTAGAGATTTATTTTTTCCTGCCAGGCAGCTTGGGGATCGAGGCTCACCAGGGTGCTATTTAAAACTAGATGGATCTTCAATTGCGCGCAATCGAAAATTATGCCTCCGCTATCACGCGATTTTAATATGCCCAAATTAACATGCACTGATTTAATTTTTCTTATATTTTGAGTCCTGTGACCTTGACCATATGATCCCAATCTTTGATGGCTCCCTAAAAAACAGTCAGGTACCAAGTTTGATTGAAATCTGACATTTAGTTCTTGAGATTTTGGTATTACAAGCTTTTTTGCATGTATAATGAGTCCCGTGACCTTGACCTCAACCTCATGACCCCAACATTTTATGGCTACGTTGACTCTTTATGATACAGGTACCGAGTTTGATTGAAATCTGACATTCAGTTCTTGAAATTTTGCAATTACAAGCCATTTTCGCATACATATTGAGTCATGTGACCTTGACCTTTGACCTCATGACCCCCCAAATCTAATCAGATCAGTGGCACCCCGATATGTACACTCATACCTAGTATGTAATTGATCCGTCAACCGGTTCTTGAGATATCGCAAGAACGAGGCATTTTTGCACATACATTGATTCCTGTGACCTTGACCTTTGTCCTCATGAACCCCAAAATCTAATCAGATCATTGCCACCCCAATATCTACACTAATACCAAGTTTGAATTTGATCCGTCAACCAGTTCTTGAGATATCGCGAGAACGAGGCATTTTTGCATATATATTGAGTCCTGTGACCTTGACCTTTAACCTCATGAACCCCAAAATCTAATCAGATCATTGCCACCCCAATATCTACACTAATACCAAGTTTGAATTTGATCCGTCAACCAGTTCTTGAGATATCGCGAGAACGAGGCATTTTTGCATATATATATATCGAGTCCTGTGACCTTGACCTTTGACCTCATGACCCCTAAAATCTAATCAGATCATTGCCACCCCAATATCTACACTAATACCAAGTTTGAATTTGATCCGTCAACCAGTTCTTGAGATATCGCGAGAACGAGGCATTTTTGCATATATATTGAGTCCTGTGACCTTGACCTTTGACCTCATGACCCCTAAAATCTAATCGGATCATTGTCACCCCAATATGTACACTCATACCAAGTTTGAAATTGATCCGTCAACTGGTTCTTGAGAAAGTGACATAATGCCTCCGGCCACTTCGTTGGCGGAGGCATAAAAACAACTTGTAATTCACTGTTTAATTTGTATCTTTACATTGTATTTTGTATGGAATGCTGAATAAATAATAATAATAATAATAACATAACAAATCTGTTTAGACAGGTTGCCTGTTATGGGAAATAACCAAAGTATAAAGCAATTGGATTCTGCAACTGTTTTAGTAGCTTCTTTTCAAATCATAAATTGACACATTTTATGTATTTCACACACACACACACACACACACAATGAAAAACTTGCATTGAATTACACTGAACACATTAGACTATAGCGACAGTGATCGTTTCTCTTGCTCCAAAACCTGACATTACAAATAAACAACAAAGTGAATTGATCTACATGTAGTAGCACATATTTATAAAAACAAAATATTTGTCCATACACTTGTATTATTGCACAATTCTTTTATACGTACATTTCATTATGTTCTCTCATAATAAATGAATGAGAATAACACATTTATAAGCACTAATATTATGATGACCACAAAAGTCACTTTACAATAATGTCAACTATTTTCAACATTTCAGTCTCTCCACCACAGTATAGCTGGTCTAGTGGTTAGGTTTGTTACTACCTAATACAAGGGTTGTGGGTTCAAGTCCTGCCTTGGGTACGTTTGCTCTTGGACAAGGCACGGTAGGTTTGTCTCTCAAGTCAACCCAGTTGATATGAACCTGGGGGTGTTTCACAAAGATTCAAAGTGGAATTTAACTTGGACTTAACAATTATGGAAAGCCAATTGTAGCCTTGAAATAAAACATTATTCAAAGCCCAAAAATGAAACTTCCAATGGGCTCAATGATAACAAAATTAAGTGATTTTATTTAACTTAATGCCTTTTCAAAAGAACTGTTTCAGCAATTTTACAAAGGAACTAACAGCTTTCCATAATAGTTAGCTCCACCTTAGAATATTCGCGAAACACCCCTGCAGGATTTGATTCCTTGAAATGCTTGATGCCCATTTTCCCCATTTTTGATTTAAAGGGATCTAGTAACTTTGTTGAGATGTGCAAAAACTGATGAATGGTTGATGCAATGTATACTGTTGTTATCTCATATGTCCTCAGGGTATTGTGTGAAAATTTCAGGTCAAATGGACAATGTATGGCCAAGTAATGAGCGAAAATGCAAAGTGATATTGGGTGATATTCACCAACTCACTGCATTCACTTTGTACAGGGATGAAAATCTCGCCCGGAGATTTTCTTATCTAAATACTTCAATCATACATATCTTTGTAATGAAAGGGAAATTTGAAAAACCGAAAGCTGTCCCATGATTTTATTGTTAATACGAATACAACAAGGTATAAAGGAACCGCTAGAATTACAATTTTATTTTGAGGATTTGGACAATGTTACTAAGTCCCTTTAACAGTTTTTTGTTTATTCAGGTTAATTGTTAAATTGAGGTATCAACTAAAATGTACATATATTTAGCAAATACTTTGAAAGTTTCTTTTAGATCTTAGATTAATGACTATACAAACACTGGCTAATTACAAAAGAAATGATTATACATAATAATAATTGCATTTATATGGCGCTTTATACGGGCGTTTCTAAGCGCACTGGTGGTCTGTCTAAATAAGAAAACTAGTAAACACGATTGCATAAAAACAATACAACACATGTACTGGCAGTAAACACGATAGCATAAAAACAATACAACACTTGTACTGGCAGTAAACACAATAGCATAAAAACAATACAACACATGTACTGGCATTATAGATATTTCAATGTATTTCTCAAGACCTGAGATGACAGTACTGTGATCAAAATGATAGAATAAAGCATGAATATAATACATTGAATGATAATAATAATAATTCAATATTCATAACGGACACAAATCTATCAAAAACGCTTGAGGCCCACAAAATGTAAAAATGTTTCATGCATTCAGCTCGAGTTCATACTTTACATGTCCTGAATAGGTAACAAGAATATCCAAGTAAGGCTGTCTAGTGGTTTGTTATGTGGCTCATGTTTCTAGAAGGGTTATGGGTTCAATATAGAAATCTGCAAGATGTTGATTTGCCCTCTAGAAAAAAAGGCACTCTATCTAGTCTTGATCAAGGTGTAGTCAATTAATTCTTCCTACCTCTCAAGCAAAATGTTCCCAAAATAGTCAAGAGATCATAAGTAATATTAATCATGATAAATAATGTTTTGGTTTATAAAGCACCTAATATAATTGATAATCCTTACTAAGTACTTAACTTTATTACTCCAGTCGTTGGACACACTCGCAATTAATCCACATGTGATGTGCACTTTCTGCTCCCTTGGGAGCAATGCACTCTACAGAGTGGCCACTATTCTTGTTTCCCTTAGGTGGTCAATATATACACAGGTTGGACTGCATTTCCATATAACTCGTTCAGTATTGACAGACTTCTCTGATTTCCCACGATCCATCGCTTGATTCTAGTAACGACATTATGTGGACACCAGTCTCAAAGCTGCCGACGCAGATGCTGAAAGATGAAAAGATAAAGAATGGAATACAAATTTACATGTAAAATTAGCCCAGTGGGCGAAAGCATGATCATGTCCCAGGACTTTAGCCCTATAGTTCCACTGATCTCTAAATGTGAGTATGGGAGACTATCTGCTCTGCCATGTTCGTTTGAGTGTTAGGTTGATTCTAGCATATTGCCAACGATGAGTTAGGGCCAATGATGCTATAATTACCATGGTATAAAGTTGCTGGTCTGTAATCGGGGCCCCCGGGCCCAGGTGGAGGTTCTGTAGAGAAATTTCATTCACACAGATGGTCTTATAACCATGCATCTAAGTGCCAAATTAAATTGCAGGAATCCATATGTGACCTTACACCACAAAACGACCATTATGTCGCCGAGGTAGTTTCTCTTTTATTAGGTAAAATAGTCAAATTTTGTTCAAAATATGAGATTTAGGATTTTGCTATTTCCTGAATGAGCATATCTTAATCTACTTTCTGTGAAATTTTGAGCGCTGAAATCATGTTTAAATATTATTTTTCATCTTTAAAAATGTGATCTTATTACAGCCCTTGAATGGACACTGATCTTTTAAGCGGACCGTTTCTCCCTTATTTAAAAAATGCTTCAGCCATATTCCAAATCTTTGGTGTTCATTTTGTGAGGGTTTCGTTAGTCCAATTAGGACAAAATATATATCATTTTAAAGGTAATGACTTCTATTTGAATGTTATATGAAAATCAGCACAATCAGTTTTCCCGACTTATTGGTCGTTTTGTGGTGTAAGGTCACATATGACCCACGTAGATAGACACATTTACATGAAAAGCTTGTTCCCTCTATTCATCAACATTGAATAGAAGCTTGGTGAGAATTAAAGTGTATACAATTCATTCCACACACATCTATTATGCGCATCAAAGAAAAAATTAGCAGTTTCCATTATATGAGTATTGTGACTAGTCTAGAGTCAACCGTGGTGATTTCTTCACGACATAGCACTGTTGTTGGGAACAGCGGAACATTTAAAACTATTAGAATAAAAAATGCAGAAGTTCACAATATGGATATAATTATAGGACAGTGTTAGGTTATGAATTAACATGTGGAGAGGGAGTGGAGATGGTGCACACAATGTGTGCTGGTTTGCATTGTATCCTATGACCGGGGTAATAATAGCATTGTAAATAAAAGTGCTTAGAGATGATTATCAATCATATTAGGCGCTATATAAATCAAGTATGTTATTATTATTTATGAGCAAGTATTTTAGGAAGAATTATGTTTGAGCCTTTTTTTTTTATATTAAGGTCTAATTCAAATTCCACATGGAACAGGTTTTCTTTTTTTTTATTTCCTTTTCTTAAGAAAGACATTTACAATTTAAATCTTTGGATTTTTAAAACTATCCACTAGTCATAACTGTGTACAAAGTCAGTGCAATGAGTTAGCAAATCTCACTTGGCATTTTTGCTCATTACTCGGCCATAGGGACATCCATTTAACGTGAAATTTTCACACATTACTCAGTGGACATATCCGATCACGACAGTTCATTTGATATCAACCATATATCGCTTTCTGCACATGCCAAAGTTACTAGATCCATTTAACCCCGTGACTACGCGAACCGGGTGGGTTGTGTACAGAGTCTATGGAGATTTCAGAATATCGAAGGGAAGGGGTTAAAGGGGACCACCAGGCAAAGAACAACACATACTTATATGACTTGGTATCGTTTTGTGATATCAAATAGATACCCAACATTTTGCAAAGGGTTGTGTAATTCATAAACAAAGCAATTAATTACCACCACTTACGGAACCACTATTATTTCCTGGTTCCGTACGGGCCAAACATTTGCGAGTGCGCCAATGCTATTCACGCGTACGTTTGGAGACAATAGAATCCCGGACGATTTGTTCGCTCTGGACAAATTAGTCTTCGTAATTCAGACCCATGAACGCATGGTGATGGTGATGCGTTTTCCAATTATATATTTTTTTTCTGGAAACATATTCTTGTGAACTTGTTGATGGAATGGACTACTAAAGGTGTTACCTTTCATTTATAAGAATATTATTTTTGGGTGATGGTACCCTTTAAGAGCAACTTACCTTCCATTTTCTTGTGCTGCTACCGATGTGAGCTGCTTAGATCCAGGAAGCGTAAACGAGCATAAACAACCTACAAAGGAGTCGTCATAGAAAATAATTATTATTTTATGAATCAAAATGTTGAATACATGTAGTTTATCAACATGATTTTCAATTCAATTTAATGTAATATGGTAACCAATGCACATCATGGGCCATTCTTTGAAAAGAATATCAAAAGGGGGAAAACAAGCTTTCTAATAATACCAAATTTATGAACGGTAATAAGGTAATAGGAGAGACATGAACGTTCAAACTTTTTTGAGAGGGGTACATTTCAATATTTGTATAAAATCATAACTCAGAAAATAATCAAGAGATCTCCAAGTTCTCCAACCTGGCAGAGTGTTCTCGCTTCTACAATAGGTAGTCACACTCATATCAACTCCAGTCTTCAAGCCTTTTCCCCAAATAAAACAAAACGACTGAAATGAGATATATTGGGGTCAGATTTAAAATGTCAAAACAAAACGCAAATATTACCTCCCGAGTCTTGATCCCAGAGCCCGACAGTCTGGTCGTGCGAGCATGTGACAATCATGTGACGACCACCTGACGTCCGAGCAAAGCAGCAACCGCTGGCCGTCTGCGTGTGACCTTTGAACTCTCGGACGGGATCTTTCAGGCTCCGAACGTCCCATAACTGGAGGAGACACACAAATTAATAATTTAAAATTTAGATAAAATTGTAAGTATTTGCAGCAACAAATCTATTTCAGGGGCAGAATTCATGTTAAAAGGGGAATCAAATTTGTGTGTAATTTATTAAACATAATTCTTTAAGGGATCTAGTAACTTTGTTGACAAGTGCAAAAAGTGATGAGTGCATGATTAATAAAAGGTGTATTGGCGTGAGTTTTTTTCCCAAAAAGTAATGCGTGAAAATATTACGTTAATAGGATGTTTTTTGGCTGAGATATAAGCACAAATGCAAAGTGATATTCACTAACTTATTGCACTTACTTTGTACACGGCTTAAATTATCCCATAGACAATTTAACATCTGAACACTTCAATCGTAAATATCTTTTGAACGAAATGGAAATTTTAAAAACTGAAACCTGTCCCGTGATTTTATTGTTAATATGAATATGATAAGGTATGAGAGAACCACTAGAGTTCCAAGTAAGTTTTGAGGATTTGGACAATGTAACTAAGTTCCCAGGTCCAGATTCTATCTATTTTATTATGTTTATGCCCTGAAACCAGATACCTGAAATAACGAGGTAATTTCAATGGGCACAATGTGCTCGCTATAATGAGGTTTGACTGTACTTGTTTTTTTGTATGTAGATGAGCAAAGAGACATGTAGGGTTCTAGTGGAAATACAAAGCTAGGAATAAAGAATTAAATGAATGCTTTCTCACCGATGCTTCACAGCCCTGTCCACTGAAGCCGTTACTACACGAGATGCAGTAGTTTCCATCTGCACTGACATCACAACACGTCTGAATGTAACTCTTCTTGTTCGACTCGGCTATCTCTTCCATGGTCCTTGTATCCCATAATCTAGAAAGAAATTAAAACAAAATTGTAACCTTCATTTCTTGACCCTTCTTGTGAGATAATCTACATAAAATGTTTTAAAAAGTGCCAATAAATGAGAAAAAAACTTGTAAGCAATTTTGGATTCTTATGAAACTTTTTTGGAACACAAGATGCAGTAATTTTCATCACAACACAACTGAAATGTAACTCTTCTTTTTATTTTAATAGATAACTTTACCTTTACGTTTGTCTTTGTATTTGGCATTGTCACAACATGTGTAACTAAGTTGTGTTGTGTGACGACATGATCTCAGAAATATATCAATCTGAAAGATAAATCCATGGAATCTAGCATATATCTATCATGTGCACAATCTCAACTCCCCTAAGAGCATTCAGACCTCCTTACCTTAGAGACTTGTCCTCACTGGCTTGTAACACAGTCTCGGTATTGGGAATTGTCACCATGTGCGTCACTAAGTTGCGTGATGATGTCACGTCACGTATGCAGTTGCCCGTCTCCGTGTCCCACAGTTTGAGCGAGTTGTCCCGACCACCTGTGCACAGACGCCTTGATACATCCACTGTGTGAAGCAGGAATTTAAAATACAGTCAAACCTGTGTTAGTTTTATTTCCCAAAGCTTATATTTTCAAATTTGTAAGTGTTTTTTAATGGGAATTTGTGGGGATATAAGGTGATTGGTGTTTGACAAAAGAAAAAAACATACAATAGTTTACTATTTTCACAAGTTTCAAAACATCCCCAAAGTGATTGAGGAAGTTGTAACAACCACGTAAATAAAGCATCCACCCAGACCCAGTAATATGTATTTCTAACCGCCCACGTTTCATGACAGACTTGGAAATTATGAAATAAAATAGTTCTTAACACTAAACAGGTTAGCTGAACCCACCTGGTGCAAGTCCCATCGCTACAAGGCTATGGCCAACAAACGTCAGTCTGGCTTCCGCAGAAGAGTCCTCTCTTGTCCACATCTTCGCAGTCTTGTCCCGTGACGTGCTGAACATGCAGTCCATCGATGGCGAGTAAGCAACCTTTGAAGAAATTTTACAAATACGAAGGCAATTAGACAAAAACAAATCAGATGTTTTAAGTATTGATTTAAAAAAATATATCAGCCATCACATGTCCATATTTTAAAAGTCTTATCTTGTGACATATATACGCTCAATGCACATTTTTTAGACCACAAGAAGGTTCAAAATGAATCAAAGGCACGTACATTACAAATCTTTGCACAAACATACATAATCATGCATCTTTTAAAAATACACACAGACAACTTTACTGACAGATATTCTTGCACATACTCATAGAGAATTATAATTTGTTTAATTATCAACTGCAACTTGTTTATCATCATACATTTCAGGGCCCTACTTGATCAACTTGCCTGGGACAATGCTTAAAGTGACAAGATTATGTCACAAAATGCAAGAAAATAGTTGACAGCTCAACTTGTTACTCAAGGTTTACTAAATAAATATTCATTACAGATGTCTCTTGCATATGCTCTGAATGACAGTGACAATTGTATGATTGTTTTTCTTAAGTACCAAATTATAAACAAGCTATTATAAACAAACTGGGCAAGTCAGAAAACAACTAAATCCTCGGCAAGTACAGTAGTCTGGATCCAAATTGAAATGTTTGGGTGTATAAATATGTGGACGTGGTGTGGCAAGATCGGTAGAGCGCGCGCTTTCTGATCTCGAGATCCCGAGTTCGAACCCTGCCCACTCCGTTTGTCCTTCAGCAAGACAATTAATCCACATTGCTGCTCTCTACCCAGGAGTATAAATGGGTACTTGGTCGGGTGTTAATTAGCCTTCAGCGCCCGTTGGGCAGCTTGAGCTAGTATGCTCCCCTGCGAGGTGAGATGGTGCACAATATAATTGTGTGGGTTTCAACTGTACCTGATGACCAAGGGTAATAATGCGCCTCTGAATAGGGCACCTAGATACATGGCGCTCTATAAATGCTATATATTATTATTATTATTAAAATGCAAGAGAATAATTGACAGCAACATTTTACTCACTAGATTTCTCTCGAGTTCTATGAATAACACTGAGAAATTGAATGCTTATTTTTTATGTAACAAAATCCGGGCAAGTCGGAAAACAAAATCTGTAGAGCCCTGCAATTACCTTGGTTACATCTCGACTGTGTCCAGTCCATCTCTGCAGTACTCTGCCTTCTCCCCAATGATACGACACAATGGTCTGTATGTCAAATGAAAAGAAATAAATTAGTATCTTCAAAGTATGATTCCTTGGAGTGACAAAAACAAAGATTACAAATACCCTGCGTTGAAATATTTATGCAAGCAGTTGTTTTATCCGTTCAAGAATTGATGATTCAATTAATTCTGCCTTTTCTGTAATATAAGCCTATTCTATGATCACAAATCTATATAGATAAACCCATCTTTCTTTTGTTGGTCTCACAATAATATCTCACATATTGAAATGCATTTCATATCTTTCATAGAATATTTTGACACGTACTGTTAGCACTGTAAGATGTATGGGAAGAAGTTTGGTGTTTCACCAGCCAGTGATAAATAAAGAAAACAACATGATATATCGCTCAGATACGCTCACTCCTAATTCTATCATATCAATCAAAATTATACTTTAAGTTAAACCTGTCTTAGCGGCCACCTGTCTATATAGATAGCAGCCAACCTGCCTATAAGGGCCGGAAGAAGAGTTCCCCCTGCAGAGAAAAACAGTGTTGACATGCATACCTGTCTATTGAGGTCACAGGTATAATTCAGTGGCCACTTTTCTTGTTTACCTCAAGGTGAATACTGTACACAAGTTTGACTGTAATATTATAACTCACTTTGTCAGCCCCTGCAGACAAAAAAATCTCACTCCCTAGAGAGGCAACAGAGTGGACAGCATCTGTGTGAACTGGATTGTAGCGCTTCACTCTGTCAAACTCAGCTTGTTGAGGTGTTGGTCTTTCAACTGGCATCCTAATGTAGGGGGAAACATAAATACATTTTCATTTAAATCTTGTATTACTACAATCTAAACAAGACATCCTATTGGCTATTATCATGAGCAAGAAATCAAATCACAAGATTAATTAATGGGTTCCTAAAAGGAAAATTTATGTCCATCTTCTTGTAAAAAAAAGAAGGACATTTTCAAATAGCATTTGCATTGTAAACAAGCAGTTGAAATTTCTTTAAAGTACCTGAGCGAAGGTTTAAAAATGCTTGTAACCTAAATAATTTTGGCATCATCGCAAAGGAAATGTTACATTCTTCCTAATAATTCATATATATTTTGTCAAAAATTGTCACAGAATTTATTAATCTGCAATCTAAAGTGATGAAATTTCGACCCGTTATTCGCCCTTGGTCAGCCCGCTGTGTGGGGGTACGATTAATGACGTCACATGTGTGAAGAGTGCATGAGAGCGCTCCCAAGCCCGTGGGCTTTGTGTACTGTAGGTGTGCTCCCAAGCCCGTGGGCTTTGTGTACTGTAAGTGTATGTGTATATCACCCGAACGCTAAGTATTCTCATCACAATGCCTGATCTTCAGGAGGAACTGCTACTAAATGTAGACATCAAAGTTGATGTAAACAGCTCCACAAAATATAATGGCATTGGTATAGTGATAGTGATGATGATGATGATGATGATGATGATGATGATGATTTTGATTATGATGATGATGATGGGGATGTAGGAGGGATAGAATGAAGAGGACGAGACGGAAAATACCATGAATTCATTCTTCAGTAAAGTCACTAAAAACACTTTTACTACTAGTACTATTTAATTGCGAATATTAATTACATATGCACCGTTATTTGAACTGCATGACATCATAAAATGCAAAGGTGTGCTCAAGATTCACTGTCATGTCTATATACATAACCTGAACAATAGTCACCAACAATATTCACTCTGCGCTAGCTGCCAGGCTAACATGTTTACGAAAACATCTCGGGAAATTACACGACATAGAAGGGTAGACAAATCTATTTGCATGATTCAAGTATAATGGAATATTCTTTATACGCAATAATAAAATGTAATTAGCTGTTTTCGAGAGATTTGTATTCCACTTCCATCATCAGCTGGCGTAAGTTCGTGTCATGTGAAGTCTGTATTATAAACCCTCACAAAAAGTTCCGCAATTCAAGTTTGAGCGTTCATATCTCCCTTATTACTGTATTACCGTTCATAAATTTGTTACCATTGGAAAGCTTGTATTCTCCCCTTCACAATAATATGACATTTTTTATCATGGAATGTGCATTACAAAGTCAAAAGTGAAATCTTGCAAAAAGCATTAATATGGTCAAACATAATGATAATTTCTCAATCAGTCAATAAAACACACTACATCTTCCTAGCAACATACACAATCGTTATTGCACCACCTCAAAATAATAAAGGTATATTTCATCCTTAAAAAAATGATAAAACGCCATTAACATTCACGCATGACCGACTGAACATTATTCATAACAACGTTCTCACAACAAAAGGAGGGTACACTGTTGTTTTATCAATGCATTTTGCAACATTTTACTTTTGACTTTGCCCCATATTCGGGTGTCATGCGCATTCCATGATAACATATTCATGGCAAATGTCATATCAGTTTAAAGTGGGGAATACAAGCCTTCCAATCATACCAAACTCATGAACGGTAATAAAGTAACATGAGAGATATAAACGCTCAAACTTGAATTGCGGAACTTCTTGTGAGGGTTTTAATACACAGTTGTATACGTCTCGCTCTACGCTCTAGGCGGGGGACTCGCACGTGTGACGTCATTAATCCGTACTCGGTAATTCCCGTTTCAAGCCATATAGAAGTTCTGAGAAGGGTCTTGGAAACACGCTTCTTATCGCGTTTCATTGATATTTCAAGACTTAAGAGCAGATGAGTTGTGTTCTGGTTGGTATAAGCTTCCCGTACATGTATAATTTGTCTATTTTGTGATATTTTGTGATATTTCTTCGCTCAGCTACTTTAACCCCGACTAAAAGGCGACTAACTCATAAATTATGTATCTTAATTAAAGCACTTTTCTCCAAGCACAAAATGATAAAGTTCTGCAGATCTAGACCAAAGAACCATTGGAAATTATAATATCTGATCATCATCCAATATTCCAACATGCTCATGAATTAATATGTTGGTCTTGATCAATGCACCTTCCTTTGCACTGCTGAGTTCAATCAAAATCTAATCATGTAATGGTTAGATTATTCAAATAAAACAGTTTATGAGTGATCTTATCTACTTCCGATTGAATTATTAAAAGTGTGCATGATTTTAAAGATGAAAAAAAGATGAAAAAAAAGTAATCAAATTGTTTACGAATCTACTCTGGTCATCATCTAACTTACTCATATCTTGATGCGCTATTCTTCGCCTTGCTGTGCCTCAGCCCCATTGTAAAGCATGTAGTACAAGAGCTGTGAGGAGGTGAATCTGACATCAAGCCTTCACTTCATGGGAGGTGTCCAAATTCAATATACCTACATCATATTTTAAGGAATATGAATACAACATCAATAATTTGTTATGAAATTGTTGGTTACACTTACAGTTACAGTTACACTTTAGAAGGTTACACTTACACTTTTACAGATATTAGGGAGATCGGTGAAATATTGATTTTTTTTTTTGCAACCCAACAAATTTGGTATAACTGGAAAGCTTATCCAAAAAGAAACACAATCAGCTTTATATCCTTAAATTTGACCGAGATATGACATGTCTTAAATCATTTGTATAGAAAGCCAGTCTGTAAAATTAAATAGCGAAATACAAAACATGGCATATAAGATCAATTATTGGAAAACACATGTCTCAACATGGCGGAAAATATCAAAATGAGAACGTGGGCAATTTGTTTACATTGGATGATCGCAGCTTAGCGCTATTACTAGCCCCACAGTAATATCTTGCAACGTGATCAGAAAACTTCAGACTTTCATAAAATACTACTTTTTCATATCTTTTTCAGATTCCTTCTTAAAGTTTTGGACGATTTTAACAGCAAATTTCGTGATCAAAACAATCCTTCAATTTGCAAGGTGAAAATGTAAAAAAAACTACGTCAAATTTGGTGTCAGTCGAAAGCTCAGGGTCTCCTCTATAAGAAAATGGACTCGAATGAATGTAGAGGGCGTTTACAATTAAAAATTGGAAAGCAAATTTAAGGTAAATATTTAAAAATATTATTTTTACCGTAAGTTTTTGTTAGCAAGTTTTCACACAGTACTTAGCAGATACTAGCAATGCCACATGATTTTTAAATATTGAAAATAACCATATGATGTGACCCCTCATTTTAAAGCTTATGTAATTGCGAACGCAATGGGGTAACGTTTTTTTTGAAAAAATGTTGTTTATGCAAATTAGCGCATATTTAATGAGGAAAAGTTAAAAAATCTTCCACTCGCATATTTACTACATATTCATGAGCATACAACTGATGTACATTTTATGTTAAATGAGATAAATGTTATGTTTTTTAATGGAAAATTAATGTAACTGCAGAAGAATTGATTAAGGAAAACCAGTGTGCACTTATGTTGATTTTATCAATATGCAAATTATGCAAATTAATGCATATATAATGAGGTACTTTTTGCATATATAATGAGCCACTTTTTGCATATTTAGCAATTTTTCAAACTTTTTAACGTTATCCTATGAGCAAAATGTTACCGTTTTGATCATTGTTATGTCACTTGATTTTGTTTTCTTTTACAGGTATGGGATGCTGCCATGCTGCCAGCAAAACAGGATATTAAATGCAGAATGCTACATGAAAATAATTGTGTATAAAACATGTGTGCTTATTTAAAAAGAGTAAAAAAGGAAAGAAAGATGGTGTGTAAGAAGGGGTGGGAAATACCTCGCCAAGTTTATGAAGTATGAACACCCCTTGAAAAAAAAAAACCCTGTACAATAATAATTGGGACAGAAGGGGAGGAGGTATGCCCCCTATTTTTATAACACCTCTTAACAGGTAGGCTAAGTAAAATTATTATAATCACTTGTTTTACAAAATTGATACAAAATTAAGTAACAAATAGGTACTGGTTATGACCCCCTTTTATAAACGCCCTGAAAAAAAAACACCTCCTGAACCTTAAAAACATGAAAAGAAAAAAACAATTATGGGAGATGGGAGGGGCGGAAGAGTGCCCCAGTAAAAACAAACAATCAACAGCGCAGACAAATCCATTGTAAAAAAAAAAAACAGCACAGAAAAATCTACTGTAAAAAAAACACAAACATATAATGTGGGGTATGCCCCCATTCTAATTATGCACACCCTTAAAAAAAAACATGGGAAAGAAATGTGTTCTTAATCACTAAAAAAAAAAATAACAGGGGCCGTTAAGTGCCCTATAAGTATAAAAGAAGCTAGATAACATTCCCATTTTAATTGTAAACAAAAAAGGAAAAAAGCAAAAAGAGGGTGGGGGGGGGGGGGGGGGGGGGGTCACCACAGTCACAAAATTGCACTTTCCTATCAATTGTAATAATTGAACATGAAAAATGAATTTATATCTATATTTGTCATAGGGGGGGGGGGGGGGGGGGGGGTGTGGGGGAGGAGAGAATGCCACGAGTGAAAAAGAAATAGCAGGGTAACATTTTAAATTCATTTGTAAACCAAAAAAAAGATGGAAGGGGCATGCCACTAATCCACCGCTGAAAATTAAAAAAAGTGTAGGATTAGAAGGAAGAAAGCCCCAGTGCTATAATCCCCCCCCCCATCACCCCACCCCCCCACCCCCAAAGAAAAAACCTACCTCTACCCCCCAAAGAAACCCCCCCCCCCCCCCCCTCCCCAAGAAAAAAAAAATTTGTATTTATAATTACCCCACTCCCCAGGCCCTTGTTTCCCACTTTTTGAAAATTATTCAAGTTTTATAAGAAAAAAGTCCACATAAATCTTGCAAATGTCATATTTCCAGCCTCCCCACAAATAAAAATTAACATTCAAGCAATAAAATAAAGAAATTTAGATAATTTCAACACGATTCCTACTAATTTGCTTGTAATATTACTAATAACATGAATTTCAGTAACTGGGACTACAGTAAACTGTACTATAATCCAACATTGAGGGCAGTAGATCGATCACAAGTGGATCGATTCTAACAATTCAATGATCAAACTAGCTCTTGCGGTATATATGCGACACTGTGATTGGCCATAAATTTGGTATCAAATGAAAGCTGACCAATCACAGAGTCCGAAAAGTTTTGTCCATAGCTTGTCTGTAGGGGTAGGTGCAAAGATATAGCCAGTTGAAATCCGGTCATATTTTTGGTCTTATTTGTCATCTTTTTCACCATTCAAATCTCAAGAAAATTTAGCATTAAAAAATCAGAAATTTCATAGATATGAAGAAGAAAACTCTTACCTTTATTTTGATGTACTTTGAAGCCATGTACACACATGAAAACTTCGGGAAAATACGAAAGAACGAGATCGTTCAACCCGGAAGTGTTCGCCGCAGGTGAGTGCTCCGTACGCAAAAGTCACATCACAACTCAAAAAATACGCACACAAAACGAACATTTTTCTTCGTTAAATTCACTTTATTTAATCAAACCAACATAATATCATCATTCAAATAATGTTACTCTACGGAAAAATCATGAAAAGATAAATTCTAAGTGAATATTTTTTGAGATATTAGCACAAAAACAAGATCGAAATTTGCGTGTTGTCGGAATAGCAAGCCCTAAAATCGGGGTCCGTTTGGCGTCGCTAATATTATATTAATCTTGCATGTAAATTGAAATAGACAATTTAATTCAAATGCAAACTAAAAAAAGTTTCTCATATTAAAATTATTATATTTTTATGATGCACATTAAAAGGGACTGTCCCTCTTTTACAAAACGTCTGAACAGTTTCCAGTTGACGGATGGGGATGAATGTAACGCACACAAAAAAATATCAGATCGAACAGCCCTGTAATTTGGATTCTACGGATAAAAAACGAATGCGTCCCTCCATCAGTATATATCGGTCAATAAAAGAGTTTAACTGATTTAGCATAATATTACAATGTTCAATATTGTACTTGTGCTGATAGTATTAAGGTCTGATATTATAGACTAGTAAGATATCGGACATCGTCGATATCGATGTCCGTATACTCGATATTGCGTGTGTACTGTAAGCACTGCATTCCATTGCAGAAGACATGTGACTTCATCATGGCTGACTGCGATCAGTAGCGACGTCGTGTTTATCATGAATAAAGATTCACACCTGAAATGACTTTGTACTCGACCATTATTGATTAGCATACATCAAATAACATTGCATGGTGTCAGAGTTGAGGATCCGCTTTGGAAAATGACGTTTCTGAGGGGGGAAAGTGAAGTTTGAACCCGAAAATAAGGTGAAGACGTTTCAGTTTTTTCGCATGCAATGCTCGTAACACGTAGGGAACGAAGCCACTACGTACAATCAATACACTAAACCTTGTACACACGGTTGTCTATGGCAATACAGTATACATAACATGACTGATTCAGCGTGGAATGTCGTTGTGCGTAAGACATACTAACCTCCATGAAATTGCTTGTATCGTTATTTTGACTGGGTTTTAAAGTACCGCAGCAGTAAAATAAGTTATTAAAGCATTGTTCTGAGAGGGTGAAAGAGTGAGATTGATTATGGCGACTAGTCTTAGCCAACCAGATTCATTGGATTTGAGTGGAAATCTAGCAGAGAATTGGAAGCGTTTCAAGCAGAGGTTTGATTTGTTCAATGTTGCTAGTGGAATGTCGCAGAAAGATGATAAATGCCAGACTTCTATGTTTCTTCATGTCGTTGGGGATGGCGCCCTAGACATATACAATACGTTTGTGTTCGCCGAAGAGGGTGATGAGATGAAACTTGAGAAAGTCATTGAGCAGTTTGAGAAATATTGCATGCCAAAACGCAATGTGACGTATGAAAGACATAGATTCTTCACGAGGTCACAGTGTGAGAGTGAAACGATTGATCAGTATGCTACAGAGTTGAGACATCGCGCACAGTCGTGTGAGTTCGGAGATTTGACAAACAGTTTGATTCAGGATAGAATTATCTGCGGAATGCTGGATAATGGGGTCCGTGAACGTCTATTGAGGCACGATGCGTTGACACTCGATAAGACATTGCAGCTATGTCGTGCTGCTGAAATTACTCGAGCTCAAGCCAATGAGTTGAGTTCAAAGGATAAGGTCTCCGTCGATGCTCTAGGAAGTAAGAAAAAGTTCTCTTCCAGGTCACAGCATAGTTTCAGGCAAGGTGAAGTTCGTAGGCCAAGACAGGGTCAGAATTCAAGGCCGAAACAGAATTCAATGAGTACATGTGGAAGATGTGGAAATTTCCATGGTTCGAATGGATGTCCGGCTCAAGGTCAAGTTTGCAGGAAATGTGGTAGGAATAATCACTTCGCAAAGTGTTGTAGAACACCGGTTGACAGAGTAATCAATGAGTTGCAGAATCTGGAGGTCGAAGATGATTTCTATGTTGATGTCGTAGAGGCAGAGAAATCAAGTGATGAGTGGAAGGTCAAAGTGATTGTCAATGATAAACCAGTAGAATTCAAGTTGGATACTGGCGCTCAGACAAATCTAGTTCCGGAATCAGTGTATCAGAGTTTGAAACCAAAACCAAAGTTGCATTCGGCGCGTGTGAGGTTGACAGGGTACAGCGGAGTAACCATCCCGGTCAAGGGACGTTGTTTTGTACAGGTTCAGTACAAAGGTTCAACTCACACCATGGACTTTCTAGTGACTCCAGGAGAAAGACAACCGTTGCTAGGACTACAAGCATGTGATGCGCTACAGCTTGTAAAAAGAGTCTTGAATGTCAAGACAGAATCGCGACATGTGGTCGACGATTACCAAGACGTGTTTCAAGGGCAAGGATGTGTGCCAGGCAAGCATCACATCACACTAAACAAGGATGAAAGACCCATTGAACACGCATGTAGGAAAGTGTCATCCAACAGACGGAAACAGTTTGTTGAAGAAACAAAGAAAGACAAGACACTACAGCAGCTGTTAGGAGTCATCAAAGATGGCTGGCCTGAATCAAAACAGCAGTGTCCAGTAGCTATCAGAGAGTACTGGAACATCAGAGGTGAGCTATCTGAAGCTCAAGGCTTGATACTCAAAGGCAACAAGATTGTTGTACCAGCATCGATGAGGCATCAGATGCTGAGTCAGATCCATGAGGGTCACCAGGGCATTGAAAAGTGCAAGAGACTTGCAAGAGTTGTCTTGTATTGGCCCAGAATCAATCAAGATGTTGCGAAAATGGTACAAAATTGCCATTCGTGCGTGATGTACAAGCCAAAACAGCAGACGGAGAGTCTGCAGCCTCATGCAGTGCCGAACAGACCGTGGGAGAAAATCGCGGCTGATCTGTTCATGCTGAACAGGAAGGACTACCTAGTGATAGTGGATTACTATTCACAGTTTGTAGAAGTCCGTCAACTGAAATCGACTAGCAGCAATGCAGTGATTTTGCAGATGAAAGAAGTCTTTTCAAGACAAGGCACTCCATGTGAGCTAGTGACAGACAATGGTCCGCAGTTTGCAAGCCGCGAATTTCAGAGCTTTGCAACAGAGTGGGACTTCCGTCACACCACGTCAAGTCCATACTACCCCCAATCAAATGGACTTGCAGAGAATGCAGTGAAGATTGTGAAAAATCTCATTCGCAAGAGCCAACAAAGTGGACAGGATGTCTACAGAGCGCTACAGATCTACAGGAGCACACCACTTGAGTGCGGCAGGTCGCCGGCGGAACTCCTGTACAGCAGACGATTGAGATCGAACTTGCCCATGATGGACAATCTCCTTGATCCCCAGCACGTCGATCCTCAAACGGTGAGGGAAAGGAAGGAAGGGCAGAAAGCAAAACAAAAGAGACACTATGACCAACACGCTCGAGACCTACCAGAGTTCAGCGTAGGAGATCATGTCAGACTTCAAGACATGCAGAACAATCGTTTGTCACAACACGGGGTCATCAGGACCAGGCTGCCAAATCGTTCATATTTGGTACAGCTCGACAACGGCGAGATTCGACGACGAAATCGACGTCATATTCGACCGGCGCCACAACGCAGAGATGAGGGAATCATCGCAGCGCAGACGGACAGCGAATCCGAGGACGTCGCAGTCAACGATGACGACAACCACGCACGACGAGGTGATCGACCAGCGTCGCCAGGACCACCAGCGTCATCATACAGGACCACCAGGAGTGGACGACCTGTCAAGCCCCCAGAGCGCTTGGATCTTTAAGATTTAGGATAAACAGAACTTAAAGAATATAGACATTACAAAAAAGATGCATGTTCCATGTTTGGATTTTAAAGAGAAACATGGGCAAGAGTTTAAAAGGACTATTGAAATAGCACTTATGAAATGAATAATTGATAAAGACTCTTAAAATGAAACATTGAAAAGATTGTTGATTATTGAAAGTGAAAGTTACATTTATTATGACAAAAAAGCATTCAGTTTAAAATGTCATATTTGTAATTGTTGTGTTTAACAATATTGTTTTGTTCTCTCCAGATGTCTGGATGAAGACTATAAGATGGACTGATTTATAGAGTTCACAAGATTGGAGTCAAATAAGTCATATGATTTGTATTTGTAAATGTTTAAAAAACATGCATTGAATGATTAGGTTTTTAAAGATAAGGAAATTGAAACATAGAAACTGACACAATTATAAAGATGCTGGATTGTTTAATATGCTTAATTTGGTAAAAGTTTAAAGGCGATAAAGAAACAAAATGTTTTAGAAAAATGCATGAATTATAATTGTGTAAAAAGAAAGGAAACCTTCTTTAAAGAAAGGGAGGTGTGCTGATAGTATTAAGGTCTGATATTATAGACTAGTAAGATATCGGACATCGTCGATATCGATGTCCGTATACTCGATATTGCGTGTGTACTGTAAGCACTGCATTCCATTGCAGAAGACATGTGACTTCATCATGGCTGACTGCGATCAGTAGCGACGTCGTGTTTATCATGAATAAAGATTCACACCTGAAATGACTTTGTACTCGACCATTATTGATTAGCATACATCAAATAACATTGCAGTACTTATTCTTATAAAGGTATTGTGAAGCCGACATTTGTAAAGGTATGTCACGGAAAAAATCTCAAAAATTAAGAATATGTAATTGTATCCCCCGAACCACTTCGGGGGATACTATGGATTTGGCCTCGTCGCGCCGCCGCCGCCGCCGCCGCCGCCGCCGCCGCCGCCGCGTCCGCCGCGTCCGCCGCAGAGATTTTCTTGTGAACGCTCTACAGGTCCGAGTTCTTGTCCGATCATTTTCTAATTTGGTATGAAGGTGTATTAAGGAAAGAGGATGAAGCCTATTGATTTTGGTGTGGGGCGGAGTCCTGGTTGCCATGGTAACCATGATATAAGGAAATAGTTAAGATTACCTTGTGAACGCTCTACAGGTCCGAGTTCTTGTCCGATCATTTTTTAATTTGGTATGAAGGTGTATTAAGGAAAGAGGATGAAGCCTATTGATTTTGGTGTGGGGCGGAGTCCTGGTTGCCATGGTAACCATGATATAAAGAAATAGTTAAGATTACCTTGTGAACGCTCTACAGGTCCGAGTTCTTGTCCGATCATTTTCTAATTTGGTATGAAGGTGTATTAAGGAAAGAGGATGAAGCCTATTGATTTTGGTGTGGGGCGGAGTCCTGGTTGCCATGGTAACCATGATATAAAGAAATAGTTAAGATTACCTTGTGAACGCTCTACAGGTCCGAGTTCTTGTCCGATCATTTTCTAATTTGGTATGAAGGTGTATTAAGGAAAGAGGATGAAGCCTATTGATTTTGGTGTGGGGCGGAGCCCTGGTTGCCATGGTAACCATGATATAAAGAAATAGTTAAGATTACCTTGTGAACGCTCTACAGGTCCGAGTTCTTGTCCGATCATTTTCTAATTTGGTATGAAGGTGTATTAAGGAAAGAGGATGAAGCCTATTGATATTGGTGTGGGGCGCGGTCCTGGTTGCCATGGTAACCATGATATAAATAAATAGTTAATATTACCTTGTGAACGCTCTACAGGTCCGAGTTCTTGTCTGATCATTTTCTAATTTGGTATGAAGGTGTCTTAAGGAAAGAGGATGAAGCCTTTAGATTTTGGTGTGGGGCGGAGTCCTGGTTGCCATGGTAACCATGATATAAAGAAATAGTTAAGATTACCTTGTGAACGCTCTACAGGTCCGAGTTCTTGTCCGATCATTTTCTAATTTGGTATGAAGGTGTCTTAAGGAAAGAGGATGAAGCCTATTGATTTTGGTGTGGGGCGGAGTCCTGGTTGCCATGGTAACCATGATATAAAGAAATAGTTAAGATTACCTTGTGAACGCTCTACAGGTCCGAGTTCTTGTCCGATCATTTTCTAATTTGGTATGAAGGTGTATTAAGGAAAGAGGATGAAGCCTTTTGATTTTGGTGTGGGGCGGAGTCCTGGTTGCCATGGTAACCATGATATAAAGAAATAGTTAAGATTACCTTGTGAACGCTCTATAGATCCGAGTTCTTGTCTGATCATTTTCTAATTTGGTATGAAGGTGTATTAAGGAAAGAGGATGAAGCCTATTGATTTTGGTGTGGGGCGGAGTCCTGGTTGCCATGGTAACCATGATAACCATGATATAAAGAAATAGTTAAAGGGTACCACCACCCAAAAATAATAATCTTTTTATAGAAAGGTAACATCTTTAGTATTCCATTCCTTCAATAAGTTCACCAAAATATGTTTTCAGAAAAAAATATATAATTGGAAAACGCATCACCATTCTCAGCCATCCAATCATGCGGTCTGAATGCGCAGACTATTATGCGAGCAGAGCCATGCGGCGCTCTACGCAAAGCGAACGAATCATCCGGGATTCTATTGACGTACGCGTGAATTGCATTGGCGCACTCGCAAATGCCTGGCCCGTGTGGAACCACGAGATAGCCGTGGTTCCGTAAGTGGTGGAAATTAATTGCTCTGTTTATGAATTACACAACCCTTTGCAAAATGTTGGGTATCTATTTGATATCACAAAACGGTACCAAAACATATAATAATGTGTTGTCCTTTGCCTGGTGGTCCCCTTTAAGATTACCATGTGAACGCTCTACAGGTCCGAGTTCTTGTCTGATCATTTTCTAATTTGGTATGAAGGTGTCTTAAGGAAAGAGGATGAAGCCTTTAGATTTTGGTGTGGGGCGGAGTCCTGGTTGCCATGGTAACCATGATATAAAGAAATAGTTAAGATTACCTTGTGAACGCTCTACAGGTCCGAGTTCTTGTCCGATCATTTTCTAATTTGGTATGAAGGTGTCTTAAGGAAAGAGGATGAAGCCTATTGATTTTGGTGTGGGGCGGAGTCCTGGTTGCCATGGTAACCATGATATAAAGAAATAGTTAAGATTACCTTGTGAACGCTCTACAGGTCCGAGTTCTTGTCCGATCATTTTCTAATTTGGTATGAAGGTGTATTAAGGAAAGAGGATGAAGCCTTTTGATTTTGGTGTGGGGCGGAGTCCTGGTTGCCATGGTAACCATGATATAAAGAAATAGTTAAGATTACCTTGTGAACGCTCTATAGATCCGAGTTCTTGTCTGATCATTTTCTAATTTGGTATGAAGGTGTATTAAGGAAAGAGGATGAAGCCTATTGATTTTGGTGTGGGGCGGAGTCCTGGTTGCCATGGTAACCATGATAACCATGATATAAAGAAATAGTTAAGATTACCATGTGAACGCTCTACAGGTCCGAGTTCTTGTCCGATCATTTTCTTATTTGGTATGAAGGTGTATTAAGGAAAGAGGATGAAGCCTATTGATTTTGGTGTGGGGCGGATTCATGGTTGCCATGGTAACCAAGAACAACGTACACCACCAAACTTGTTCAGTTCACAATATTACAACCCACAAAAGTGCAATGCAATTGGTTCGGGGGATACATGTGCTCGGCTGCGCGACCCGCCGAGCGCGCAATTTCTAGTTATACATGTAGTCAGTTTAAAGGGACTTCGTAACATTGTCCAAATCCTCAAAATAAAATTTTCATTCTAGCGGTTCCCTCATACCTTGTTGTATTCGTATTAACAATAAAATCATGGGACAGGTTTCGGTTTTTCAAATTTCCCTTTCGTTACAAAGATATGTACGATCGAAGTATTCAGATAAGAAAAACTCCGGGCAAGTTTTTCTTCTGTGTACAAAGTGAGTGCAGTAAGTTATTGAATATCACTTTGCATTTTCGCTCATTACTTGGCCATGCAATGTCCATTTGACTTGAAATTTTCACACAATACCCTGTGGACATATGAGATAACAATAATATACATTGCATCAACCATTCATCACTTTTTTGCACATGTCAACAAAGTTACTAGATCCCTTTAAGCGAGGTTCGGTTATTTTGTTTAATATTCGGTCATGCTATTATTATGTGTGTGCGGGTCACGTAGCTAGCGCGGGTCACGTAGGGTTCACGCATAACTTTGTGGTACTTCATGGAATCCGTGTACGAACTTCCTCACTGGGTGAATACATGTAAATGCACAATTAACCGTTGGTTGTCGTTTTATTAGTTTTAGGTCTATAACTTCACGAAAAAGGCATGCTATTAACTGACATTTTCTTTCATATTTCATATTATTAAAAGAGAGCCATTAAGACACAAGAGGGCGCTCTCTAAAAAAGCATTGATTTCAACAATTTTTCATGCATAATTATGCATACTGGTTTGTACAACTATTTAAAAACATCTTTTTAAAGTTTTTGAAAAATTGTAAGTATTTTTAGATATAAAAAAAAATCATTGAATAAATCTGGGCTGCAGATTTATTCCGATCCGATTGATATTTCAGCCGTTTCTTAACCGATTTTGATCAAATAAAGTTTATTCTGTCATTAAAATTGTATAAATGTTCTTTCAAATTTTACACTCAGTTTTTCATTATCTTACACAAAAATTAATTTGTGCAGCAAAACTGTACTACCCCTTTAAGTTGCTAACTAATTTATCATGCTCAAAATATGATGATTGACACCCAATTCTGTTCCTGACATATCATGCTTTAAATCTAGAAAACACTTTCTTCCACATTCAATTTCAGGATGAACTTCGCCAACTGTTTGAAAGCATCGGGGGCATAGAGTCAGTGGTGGTGAAGGAGGGCAAATCTAAAGATCCCTCTCAGAAATTCAGCTATGGGTAAGAAAGAATGTTGTCATTGTCTGTACAAAAAATACTAAATAAGGATATCTAATGACCTAAAAGTTTATTCAGGGCTCCACATGTACCTTTTTTGTCAGTGGCCCGGTCGGGGCAGTAAAAACAAATTCTTCTTTTTTCTGGTGGCAGAAAATTTTATTTCATGAATAAACTTTTTAATATTAAAAATATTACTCTTTCCGAGCCATGGGAATACCAGGTTCAATGGTTTGAGGCTCAACAAATTATATTTGATTAAAGGATTAATATCTGAAGATTATGTGTTCAATTTTGATTTATAAGTTGAAACACTTCTGACAATGATTGAACATCCAAACCGGAGCATTAACCTACTTACATGTAGATCATTCTGTTAAAGTTCTCTGTTTCTCAGGACAGGGTTGGGGTTGCTTAAGAAAGTTTTTATGACCAACATAAATTGGAAATGACCATTACTTTTTAGTAATAAGCATGAATTCACCAATTAAAAAAACTGTCTCGTCTTTTGCTTTCTAACTCTAAGGTTCGTCAATTTTGAGGACAACGCTTCTGTGGATGCCGCTATTTCGTCAGCGAGTGGGAAGGTGATACAGGGGCGCATCCTGACGGTCAGACGATCTGAAAAAAGCAAGAACACAAAGTAAGATCTTGTGAACTACCCTAGGAAAGTCTGACAGAAATTGTCCACTAATTCGTCATCAAAAATATTCAGTGCTCGAAAGTAATTGACAAACTTTAGGCGATCAGAAAAAAACAACAAGAACACAAAGTAAGATTGATACTTGCATCCCATTCATACTTACGTCTAGCACTGGCTCGGCACTGGCTTAATCCAGTGCCGAGCCAGTGCTAGACGTAAGTATGAATGGGATGTTGTTATCCGAAGACTAGGAAAGTGTGACAGAATCCCCACACATTTGTCATTAACAAATATTAAAGTAATTTAAAAATGAACCTGAGTTTGAACTTTTCATTGTTGTTATCTTTGTCTTCATTTATATGATTTCACACACTAAAAAGCTTTAAATAGCTTACCATTGATTACAATGATTTACAACTGAACAACAAACTATCAAAAGAAATTTGTCTACTGTACTTATTTTTATTATAAGTCTGAAACAAGATCAAACCGGTTAATCAAACCCCCCAAGTATTGTATCCAGTGAAAGGAACCCAGTAAATACATTTATTTACATTTGTTCTGCATAATGATTTGTTGTGATTTCTAGGTCTGGAGGAAGATCGAACATGAACCCAAACCAGAACCAATATCAGAATGGAGACAGCCACTCAGCACCTAGTAGTAGAGGTGAGTTGACTTTGTTTATTTGAAGTGTCTGTTGATCTCCTGTATGGGTTGAACTCATGTCTTTGATGTTTTTAATCCTCTGGTACAACACACATTTATTTAGCCCAGTATGATGTTTTGAGGGCTAGTTGCTCAATAGGCTAACAGTACAACTAATGGGATTAGGACCTAGACCACTTTAATTAATCCTCTTAGCAGTGTAATGCCCTGCGTTCACACACAAAAATTTCATCCCTTAATCATGACTAAAGAATCAGCAGCTGACTAAAGAATCAGCTGCTGATTAGCTATACGATGAAATTTGTGTGTCTGAACGCTGACTAACAAAACGACGTATAGCGAATCATGATTAATGAAATGCAGGTTTGATCATCGTTTCGTTCGAGAGCAGACTACAGAATCACGATAATTTCGTGTGTGAACAACGGCACGCTCGTTTAATCATGATTAGCCATACGATACTCGTATAACTGGGCGGGGCTTAGCGCCCCGCAGACAGAAAAAAGACAACACACTGCGCAGTAGCAAACTGCGCACTTCGTGCAGCTGGCCAGCCACCTGTTTTGAGATCTTGGTTTTGTGTGTGTGAACGTTAGTGTAGTTTGGTTAATCATGATTCTCTATACGACGTTTCTTTAGTCATGATTAAGGGATGAAAATGTTTGTGTGTGAACACGCTGATGTACTTCCTGGCTCCTGTATTTAGACCTTTTCAGAGGTCTTTTCAAAGCAGACAAGAATAAGGGTATACAAACAAATCATTAGTATACAATCAAACCTGTGTATAGTGACCACCTTAGGGAAACATACAAGTGGTCTCTGTAGACATGTGACCTTAATGGACAGGTTCCGTACATTATTTGCTTGAGGGAATCACTTATAGAGTACAGAAGCCATGACGTCATACAAATCTTTTTTTAGAATGTTCAAATTTGAACTTCATTTTCAGAAAGAGCATCAAAAATCATGTCTAAATACCGAAAAGCAATTGAAATTGTTAAAGGGCAAAGAACAACACATTATAATACGTTATAATACGTTTTGGTACCGTTTTGTGATATCAAATAGATACCCAACATTTTGCAAAGGGTTGTGTAATTCATAAACAAAGCAATTCATTCCCACCACTTACGGAACCACTGCTATTTCCTGGTTCCATACGGGCCAAACATTTGCGAGTCCGCCAATGCTATTCGCGCGTACGTTTGTAGACAATAGCATCCCGGGCGATTCGTTCGCTCTGCACGCATATATAGCCTTCGCATTCAGACCGCATGCTTTATTATGGTGATGCGTTTTCCAAATATATTTTTTTCTGGAAACATATTTGTGTGAACTTGTTGATGGAATGGCATACTAAAGATGTTACCTTTCTTGAATAAGAATATTATTTTGGGGTGGTGGTACCCTTTAAGTATTGGCTGAGATATGCCCATACTAATGAATTTTACTTCAATGCGCGATCAGTGTTAGAGTGCACTGGTTCATAAAGTTATGAACCAGAGCACTATAACACTGATTGCCTATTGACAAAAAAATCATTCGGATCGGCATATCTCAGCCAATATTTAACATATTCATTTGATATTTGGACATTATTTGTTATGTTCTTTCTGAAAATGAAGTTCAAATTTGAAAATTCTAAAAAAAGATGTTTATGACATTTCAGGGGCTACTATTTAGCTCTAATGCTGTAAGTGATCATCAGATCAGCATTTGATCACGATTCGATCATGCCGATTTCCGATCATGCCGATTTCCGATCATGCAGAAAAATCGGGCAAACAAAATTTGCCAGCCGCCCCAGTGTATTTTTCCCCTGATAGTAGTGACTGTAGGCAGGCTTGTTGTTTAAGCCAAGTGGCTGCTATAGACAGGTGGTCACGAAGGTTTGACTGTAGGACTTGGCACTACATTATATTATGTTGTCATATTTGAAACATCAATATCTCAGTTTTAACTTAATGCAATATGAGATTATTATAAAAAAAATGATCATAACTCAGCCAAATATTATCCAAGTTAATTGAAATAGGTATCAAATTAAAGCTGATAAATCACCCTCTCAAATGGTATATAAACAAGTGGTGAGTTGTGGTGTAGCCGGTCACAAATATTAACTGACCCTCTTAATTTCTTTATCTCACCTGTATTAAATGTTTATAGTTGCAGAGGACACCAAGAAGCTCCAGGGATATGAGGTTAGTAGGAATGCATTTCATTGTACAATGTAATATCCAGCTGAATTGTGAATCAATCTCAGACATGAAGGGTGGAATACACACACAATGGAGATGTGTGTAGACCATGGTTTAAACCATGGTCTACATCTATGGAGTGCCATTTATAAACTGATGGAGAAAGAATGTAAACTCCTTACTTGTGAACAATGTTGATGCTACACATTTACTAAAGGCACCAAATAAATGTTTGTCTTCTCGGTGGTGAAATTTGCTGGTTAGCAAGCACTAACAGTGATATCATTAGAAATTAGAAATTGTTTTACTTGTCTACGTGCAGCACTCCATATATGTAAACCATGATTTAAACCATGGTTTACACAAACCTGAATCTGGGGCATTCTTATAGAATGCAAGCAGACATTTTAATTTGAAAGTGTGGATACATTGATTGAATACTAAGCAATTTCTGTAGGGGAGAAAGAGGCTTGCCCATCATTTTCATAATGTAAGTTATTTGTACATAAAACATGTAAATTGAAAATGAGCACAGATATGAGACCAGTCTGGCTGTGTTTCCTTAGCACTGTGCGCGCCTAATAGGAGACTTGCTGGAATACTCCCTAGGGAGTGGACAATGTGCACTTAATGTGCAGGAATGATTGCAACTTGTATCCGTTGACCGGGGTAATAATAATAATCATGTAAAGCGCTATGATCCCCACGGGAATAGCGCTATATAAATGACAGTTATCATTATTATTTATCTGGAGGTCATGGGTTTGATTCTTGGTGAAACTTTTTTCTTCTTCTGTTCTTGTTTACTTTATTTCATTCAAACAACACAGAACACTAAAATAGTTACATAAAACCCAGGACAGGGGCTACAAGCAATAGGATTTATTGTAGATATTTCTGATCAGTTACTGCAATGTTTGAATTTACTTGCTACCTCATAACACATTTTCTCTGAACTGCTTTTCAGGAGGTACTTAATATACGTGGTTGACCCGCACACACTGTACGTCCAGGCCATCAATCAGGATGCACTGAGGAATTTTTCCACCATTGTGAAAAATCTAGAGGAGCAATGTAGTGGCGTGAAACTTGAAACCTCTATCTGGTTGCCCCAAATAAGAATTTTGTTTTGTGGCCCGGTCTGGTGGGTCTGTGCTTATTTTGAGCCCTGCCTTGTGTTTGAATTTTCTTGCACCGTCATGACTCATTTCCTCTCAATTGTGTTTCAGGAGGTAGTAACTATCACATATGTGGTGGACCCGCACACACTGTACGTCCAGGCCATCAATCATGAGGCACTGCTGAGGTTTTCCACCATCATGAACAATCTCCAGGAGCAGTGTACCCAGGCACAGCCACTCAATGGAACCATGCCAGACAAAAACAAAGTGAGTTTAGTTATAGCTTAAAATAGACCTCGTATGTAGCAGAATAAGGGCTTATGATTCTAATTTTTTGCATTAGCCCAGTAGTTTTCCACCATCATGAACAACCTCCAGGAGCAGTGTACCCAGGCACAGCCACTCAACGGTACCATGCCAGACAAAAGCAAGGCAAGTAGAGTTTGTGCTGGAGATAGACATCGTACGTAGCAGAATTAGGGCTTATGGTTCTCATTTTTCGCTGTAGTCCAGTAGTTTTCCACCATCATGAACAATCTCCAGGAGCAGTGTACCCAGGCACAGCCTCTCAACGGTACCATGCCAGACAAAAACAAAGTGAGTGTAGTATTATTTCTCAAAATAGACCTTATATTTAGTGGAATTAGGGCTTATGATTTAAAGTTTTAGCAGTAGCCCTGTAGTTTTCTCAGTAGCTCAGTAGTTTCAGTATATTTCATGAGCAATCTCCAGGAGCAGTGTACCCCCTCAATGGTACCATGCCAGACAAAAACAAGGCAAGTAGAGTTATTGCCCCAAATAGAACTCATTATGCAATCAGGTATATATGGACCCCTTTGATACCCCTTTGAGGGCAATCCATCCCATGAGTGGATTCACATTTTACTCGGGCACAGCCGCTCAATGTAACGATATCAGACAAAAACAAAGTGAGTAGAATTATTGCTCAAACTAGGCCTTATATGTAGCTGAATTAGAGCTTACGATTCTAATTGTTCGCTGTAGTCCAGTAGTTTTCCACCATCATGAACAATCTCCAGGAGCAGTGTACCCAGGCACAGCCCCTCAATGGTACCATGCAAGACAAGAACAAAGTGAGTGGAGCTAAGCCCTGGTCACAACCCTCCGTGCGTGTTTTTAGTCCGTACGTATTTTGGGGAGGCCACGGCCGCTACGTTTTTCTGAAAACGTGGGGAGGGAGTGAGTGGCAAGAGCAGGGAGGGAGTACCGTCAACGCACGGTGTAAGTGCGTGGCCCGCACGCCACGCCTGGCCGTGAGCGGTTGCGTGCATCGTACGTTGCGCACGTGGTAAGTGCGTTGTACGTGCTTACAACGTGCTTACAACGTACGGTCTCCGTGCGGTTGCCACGTTATCGTACGGAGGCCGTACTTACACGTGCTGCTCACGTACGGTGTCCTTACTCACTAAGTGCGTGCAAGTGCGAACAACCTTTTCTGCTCATATTATACTGCAGAAATCAGTGCGCACAACGTGCGTTGTAAGTGCGGAGCACGTGCTTACTCGGTACGGTCCACGTGAGTTCTGCGTGCTCATTGGACAGTTGAACTGGGGAAGTGCCGAGTAAGCACGGACCACGCACTTATCACGTGCGCAGCACGCACGTGCGCTCATTGGCTGTAGAACGCAGCGAAAACGCAGCGAACGCAGCGAAAGTTCCTCGTGCACTAAAAGTGCTACGTCGTGTCTGCGTGCTCCCAAATCCGTACTGAGTCGGTACTCACCACGTACGGATACCCAAATTTTGCCCACGTTTTTGCAAGTAGACAGCACGCACGGGGCACGCACTTGCAAGTACGGTGGGTTGTGACCACCGCTTTAGTGCTGGGTTGATTGTGCGTGTGTGTACCCGATGACCAAGGTTATGATAAAGCCAACCACCCACTACATGACCTGATACTGCTCAGACGAAAAACTGCTTATCTGAATTAAAGCAAAGCGTGTGATTTTATTGTTCAGATCATTAATCGTTCCCTAAATCGGATGAGATTGTGTAGTGTGTAGTGGGTTTAATGAAGTTGCTAGAAGTATTACTCAGGGAAAAAACAGCAACATTTTTCTAAGGCTACCTTACAAGTTTGTCTACATGAAAATAGCACTTTTAAATATATTTTGCATCGAAATCTATGCAAATTTACAGGGGCTCTTTTTAACATTTCAAATGTTGATTCTCCTTAAATGTTTTTATTGTGCAGTCTTTGCTGATTTATACAATCAGTACTCCTGATGTTTCACTTTTTATCAATATTTGTGCTAATTTGTCTCCTATTAGATCTACGGTGCAGTGTTTGCAGATGATGGCGGATGATATCAGTGCCAGGTGAAAAACTAGATATATGTGGCAAAATTTCATCACTCCTCATGATGTTTCTGTTCGGAATTGATCAATGTTTGTGCTAATTTGTTTCATCTTACTAGATCTATGGTGCAATCTTTGAAGATGACGGTGGATGGTATCGGTGCCAGGTTAAAAACTACATCGGTCAGAAGGTAAGATCATACTTGTCCTTGCCAAGCAAGAATGTTTTCATTGTTATCAAGTTTTTGACTGAATGAAACTTAAATTTAGTGGCTGGAACCATTATTATTCTTCCCAAAACATTAAAGAGAGGAGGGGCCTCTCGACATTTTGCGCAATAATTTCATGACATGCTCAGACGCGTAAGTCTTGCGCATCTTTTGAGACCAAATTTGCAACGACCAGTTATACTGTTACGAAGTTATGTGAACTTTCGTAAGTGTATGTCAGCCCAGAAATTGCTCAATCAAAACAAAGCATGTTGAAAATACTAATATACACATTTGCGATATTTCTGTTTTGTATTATTTTCTGTGCGATAAATGTTTGGAATTTGTATTCTATTCCATTTTATATTCTGTTACAACTATTTTGATGAAAGTTGCAAACCAAATTAAATTAAATTGAACTGATTAGATTCAACTAAAGGGATTTAGAAACACTGTCCAAATCCTCAAAACCTACTTGGAACTCTAGCGGTTCTCTCATACCTTGTTGTATTCATATTAACAAAAGAAACATGGGACAGGTTTTTTTTTTTTGAATTTCCATTTTGTTCAAAAGATATTTACGATTGAAGTGTTCGGATTTTAAATTATCTACGGGACAGTTTAAGCCGTGTACAAAGTTAGTGCAATGTCATGAGTTCAATAATATCACTAATTGTTGCATTTTCGCTCATTTCTTGGTCAAATAACATCCAATTAACATGAAATGTTCAGACATTAATTTGTGGACGTATCAGATCACAACAATACACATTTTATTAAACAATCATCACTTTTTGCACTTGTCAACAAAGTTACTAGATCCTTTAATTGAATGAAATCAAATAACACCATTGATTGCAGGCCGAAGTGCAGTATGTTGACTATGGAAACAGTGCGGAGGTTGAGATGAGTACCATGGTGTGTCTATCGGAGGAACTGGCCAACATCCCTCCCCTCGCAAAGAAGATCCGCATCATTGGTGTGGCCCCACAGCTGCTGGACTCCTCATCAGATGCAGCCAAGCAGGTAATGATGTGGAAGATGATGATGATGAATATAGTGATGATGATGCAGGGAAAAAATACACGGGGCGGCGGGCGAATTCGCCCCCGAAATGCCCAAAAGAGCCCCCGAAAAAAAGTAGCCACCCCCCCCCCCCCCCCCCCCCCCCAAAAAAAAAAAAAAACACACAATTATTTTGGGGATTTTGGGGGGGATTTTCTGTTTGGATCGTGATCAAATGCTTATCAGATGATCACTTACAGCATTAGAGCTTAAAGGGATAGTTGATTTCTGGTAAGGAGAGTACAGTTTTGGTGAAACTGAATTTTAGTAACCAAAACCTGCATCATTACATTACAAACTAATAGTTATAACTAGAAAGGAACACAAAATTACAAATGACGTAGTAAAGATCATGTTATCGTTCAAAAAGAGCCGTTAAAACGTAAGAGGGCGCTTTCTAAACACTCATCGGTTTCAACCATTTTGGGTTTCAACCATTTTGAATAAAATATTGTGCATGTGATGTTTTGTTGAAATAGTGATTAGATAGAGAAATAACCAACAACTATTTAAATACCTATTTTGTAACTTTTTGAAAAGAGGAAGCATTTAAAAAAAATTTTAACGGCTGGTTCAAAATTCTCTAATAAACCTGGGGCCCCAGCTTTATTACAAATTGTTATATTTATGGATATTTCAGCCGTCTCTGAACCGATTTTGATCAAACAAAGATGATTTTATGATTTAAATGTTATGCTCTTTCAAATTTTACACTCAGTTTTTCATTACCTCACAACAACAAAAAGTAGTCTAGCGCCCTCTCTACCAAAACTCAACTATCCCTTTAATAGTAGCCCCTGAAATTCAAAAAAGAGCCCTGAAATTTGTAGCCCCCGAAAAGTAGCCCCCGAAATAAAAAATATTAATTTTTTCGCTGTGATGATGGTAATGATCATGGTGATGATGATGCAGATGATAATTATGATGATGATGATGACAAAGATATTGCTGGAGATGATGACAATTGTGATGCTGCTGGTGCTGGGGGTAGCTTCACGAATGACAAAGACAGCAACAATTACATTTAATGATGGTGATTGTGATGATGAATGATGATGATGATGGTTGTATTGATGAAGATGATGAGGGTGTGATGATGTTGGTGATGATGAGGGGTTGTTGATGATGAGGATGATGGCAACAATGATGGTAACAGAGGTGATGTTGATCATGATGATGATGAAGATGATGATAGTTATAATGATGAGTACCATGGTGCCTCTATCGGATGAACTAGCCAACATCCCTCCCCTCGCAAAGAAGATCCGCATCATTGGTGTGGCCCCACAGCTCTTGGACTCCTTGTCAGATACAGCCAAGCAGGTGATGAATATAGTGATGATGATGGTAATGATCATGGTGATGGTGATGCAGATGATGATTATGATGATGATGACAAAGATATTACTGGAGATGATGATGGCATTTGTGATGGGGGTAGCTTCCAGTATGACAAAGACAGCAGTTTAATGATGGTGATTGTGATGATAGTATTGATGGTGATGGTGATGATGAATGATGATGATGATGAATATAGTGATTATGATAAACATGATGGTGGTGATGGTTGTATTGATGATGCTGAAAGTGGTGATGATGATGGTAATGATGGTGATGATGCTGGTTAGGTTGTATTGATGATGATGAAGATGATGAGTGGATGGTGATGATGAGGATGATGGCAACAATGATGGTAACAGAGGTGATGATGATTATGATGAAGATGATGATAATGACAATATTTATGATGATGATGATAGTTGTAATGATGATGGTGATAATAGTGATGCTATTGATGGTGGTGGTGGGTTTCTTCCTTGCCTTTTCTCTTCAATTCTTTACTGTTTCTTCAAAATGATTTCTTTTAACTTGCAAACCTCTCTCTCTCTCTTTCCAGGCCTTTGCGTACCTGAGTGGGATAGATGAGGATGGCGGTGCATCCAAGAGCATCAAGGTGATCTTTCCAGACGGTGTAGCCACCCTGGAAGATGGCTCCCTCCCCGTACAACTCTTCAAACATGCAGACAATGTGGCGGAGGCAGTCAACAAGCAGTTTGCCCCTGACTACCAGGAGAAGATACAGCAGGTGGCCAAGATCAGTAATCAGATCCGCTCCACTGGAAGACAGAGAGGCAGAGAAAACTTGGGAGCGGGGGATAGCAATGGAAGTAAGTTTCAGGGGGAATTGTTCACAATATTTTTCTGGGGGTGACTTTTCGAGTTTGCCTGTATGAAAATGGCACTCTGAAATAAGTTTTGCATTGAACCCTCAGAAAATTCATGGGAACTTAACGAGAATCGCCCCACTGGGAGACGGACTAGGTAATAGCTATTGTGGTAAGTTTCCCATTTTATGGCTTAGAGATGTTAGCCCATTGCCTACTGGAACCTGTTGGAGCCCTTATGAACTCTATGGGGATTGACAAATCTAGTAGGGAAATGGTTGATGGAATGTTTCTATTTTGCGTAATAAGATGAAATCTTTACTGAGGCACTTTACCTCTGTCATCGGACACCCACTTAATCTGTAGGTGAAGTGCACTTGATGAAAAAGCTATGGGTGATATGATAAGCATTGTCAATCATATCAATCATATTAGGCGCTTTATAAATTGAGTATATTATTATTATTATTATTGTGAGAACTGAATAGTATATTGGTCGGTTATCTGTTTTTACAGACACATTCAATATATTACGATTATATACATTGCAACTGCCCTTTAACATCACCACCGAGAGAATCAGCTTAGATTTGAACCTTGACCGGAGCTCTAACCACTAGACCAGGGCCTCGTTTCATAAAACCTTTACAATTGTTGTAACTAGTAGGTCAACAGCCAATCAGCATGGGCAATGGAGCTGTCGCCATGTTGGTTACGCTTATTGGACATTTACAACGATTGCAAAAGTTTTATGAAACGGGGCACAGGGGGGGTGCAGACTTGCCAACCGTTCCGTTTTTAACGGAATTGTCCCGTTTTTAAAGTTTTTATAGCCACAAAAAACGGAACGTTCCGATTAAAAAAAAAAAAAAAAAAAAAAAAAAAAATCGATTTTTTTTTTTTTTTTTTTTTTTTTTTTTTTTTTTTTTTTTTTTTTTTTTTTTTTTTTTTTTCTCTTTTTTTCTTTTTTTTCTTCTCGGATATACATGTACCATCCGATATCTGTCCATTTTTCAATTGTAATCAGCAGGGCAGTGCCATGTTAGTCTACAAACCGCTGTCAAGATGAAAGCCTTCAGATATCTCATCACAAATGATTCTTCTAAATTTGGCTCTTACCAGGTTTAATCTATTCATTAATCCTCTTACCATTTGTTTATTTGAACATTTTGTTACATGTAAAATGTGACGTTGGATCACGGAATGGGTGTAAAGTCGGAGTGGAACTTTAGTACATAGAGCCTCAAAATCATACAAAATTGTATTTGGCTGAAAATTTCAAATTTACGGAATGTGATACTTACATGTGTCATCTACATTCTCTGAAAATTTCATGTCGTAATTCGATTGTTTTATACCGAAAATAATGATTTTTCTGAGCAACCTTCATTTTAGTTTCGACCTGAAACTCGGTTTATCCTCGCTGGCTGTTCATGATCGATCGATTGTGATTCTATGAATGCACGTGACGCCGGACCGCTGCGAGCTAGCTGCGGGCGGAAAGCGCTGTGATTGGTCAGACTGACCTGAATAGAGTTGTACTGGGTACGTTGTATTATTTCCTGGTAGCGTGTGCGGCCTACTGTATAATACCGTAAATACCTCCTTCGTTATGTGAATAGCTAGTAGCTTTTCTTTGCATATCAAAGCGCATTGTGTGCAGCCTACCGCATCCTACTGTATTGAATCGCGCTGTGCGGCTTATCGGTACCGTCCAGTACCTACCCCATTGAATCGCGCTGTGTTTTGTGATGTGAAGTACCGTACACATGGGCGTAGATATACTTAGGTAATACCTAATGAATAGATCATTCCCCCCCCCCCCTCCCCCGCCCTGTTGAATGGGTATCAATGACAGTTTTACGCCCATGAGTCCGTACAGTATGATATTGAGGATGATGATGATGATGATAAAGAGGATCGATGATATTGGTGGTGATGATGATGATGATGTTGATGATGGTGATGATAAAGATGATGATGATAAAGATGATGGTGATGATAAAGATGATGAAATAATGATAAATAATTATCGACTTTGAAGTGGATTTTCAATCCACAAATGGACAGGAAATAGCTGATGGAAGTGAGATTTTACTTGCCTATTTCACGCGTAAAATTCACTGAATTGCCTTGGTCATACACACCTTCAATCGAGACGACCAGCGCAGCCCGGGGGAAAACCCGGACTGATTCATTTTTCAGAGGGGGCATTCGATTTTTTGTGTATTTTCCGATCAATTATACCAGTCTTTTTTCTGTGGTGGTTGGTAATTTTACCTTTATATTCATGAAGAGTATTATAATTATTGTCTTAACTTACCTTAGAATATCTGAATTAATAAATTATCGAATATTTTTAATGGAAAATAAAGTGATTCGCCTTGCAATCACACCCATGGCAAGACGGTAAAACACCCATGAGTTTATCAAAATTATGCACGATAGAAAACGTTGTTTTCCTTTTAAGCGGAATATTTCGCAAAAAAAAAAGATTGCTGTGCACTTAATAATTGTTTTCCACGGAATTCTGTCCTTTTGGTCGTAACATTCATGCGAAAATACGACTTCTCAAACCGATCTTCCGAACATACTGCAGTATGAAATAAGCCTTGCCTCCGTGAGATAACAGCCCCATGTATAGTGTTCTGTGTGTGTAATTTGGCGTGTATGCATGAACTGATTAATATTCGTTATTTTTTTCTGCGTTCATTCGTTCTTTGGTTGGGTATACATTCAAAATTCACTCAGGAATGTATAATTTGACAGGTCCACTTTATTCTTCATAATTTAAAATTGATCTGTTGGCAACAAAAATTTGTCATTTATCAGTGTTCTGTTTTTCAGATTTACAAGCAAGGATATGCAGACAATTATTTCTTTAGAATTCTAATGAAAGATATCGTCATGATCGTGGAACAAGAACCAACTGCGAAGGATTATCAAAATACGCCCCCCCTGTGCGAAGTTCATTGTGTATAGTTCAATGTTGCGGTAATGATCGGGGAGGATGAATGAGCAGGGTGGGTCGATATCGCACGCCCATCAGACGACTGAAGTTACCGCTCTATTGTACCATGCCCAATTATTACTATAGACGACGATGATGGTCATTGTTATGAGGGGGCGCGCGGGGTCATGCCAGCCCGCCAGGTTAACTTGCATGCAATTGACAGTATGAAACACCGGAGCGTACTGTATGCCGCCGTGTTACGAAAGCTTTGCTGATTAGCCGATGAATAACAGTAAACTGCGTATGCGTTATATTGTTTGTGATCGATCGTGAAAAGCGAACGGTCAAACCGAACAAAATTTCAACCGCTCGCTCGCTCTGTGAGGATGCTTTTCTGAATGGATGCGAAACTTTAGAAGCGATTTTCTCCGTTGTTTGACAAATCGGTGGGCTCTGGTCCTCCTTATTAAATTGCGTTTTTCTTTCCTTCATGAAAATTATATGTAGCAAGTTATACATCATTTTAAAGCTGAAATCCGAGAGAATTCAAAACACTAAAAATCTTAATTTTTATATTTCCGACGAATTACCCGAAGTGACAGAGGGGGACACAAATACCTTTACTTTAGCAATAGATTGGCAGGGTTCAACGTGCCATTTTCTGACCGAATCTATAGAATGGGGAAGGAAAATAAATAAATAAATAAATAAAAATCTTTTTCTTTTTTTTTTTTTTTTTTTTTTTTTTAACCGAAACCGTGAAAATGAAAACGTTTTTGCCGATGCCGGTCGGTTAACCGTCGTGTAACCGTTTCACTACAGCCCTAGTATGCACCAGATTGCACAATTGTAAGTCCAAAAATGCAAAAGCTCCCTACCGTAGGAGGGGGACACCCCCCTCCCACACCCTCCCCCCCTCGGTCGCTCCGCTCCCTCGTGCTCGGGTGTTCAGTTTTCTGACTTTCAAATGTTGGCAAGTATGGGGGTGTTGCATAAAGAGTTGTGATTAATCGCAAAATTGTGATTGATCGCAAGTTAGAAAACATGTGCACTTGAGCCAATCAGGATTGCGCATTTAGGCGCATTTTCTGACTTGCGATTAAACGCAACTTTGTGAAACTCTTTATGCAACACCCCCCTGAACACCTATCTACTGTTTGTCCCAAGTTAACAAGATTTACTTGTTTCTATTCAGGTCATATTGAATCCCGACAGCCACAGAACAATGAAGAGTTGTTGACCAAGATACAGAATCTTGAGACAGAGTTAGAACGCATGAGAGGTATACACAAAATACATCTCTGTCTGTTCTTTGATTGCATCATAATTGTTATTAGTTTGTTGTTTTTCTTTGTTGAAGTTTTATATTTTGAAATGTACCTAACTTTTTAAGTTTCAACAATTTACACTTCTATATAAATTTTTCTCCTTTTACAATTTTGTGTTATACTTTCTCTCTTCATGGAGCACGTTGGAAGTTCTAATTAATTATTGGAATAAGCTGTAACTGTTTGTTAAAAATGTTTGTTCTCAACATTTTGTTGCTCTTGTCATATCTCATGTGCGCATGTGTTTTACCTCCCTGTGTTTAATAAGGATTTATCTTTCAGTTTAAGGATGGAGTACTGGTAATCCAAAAAATAATTGAATTTTTTTTTTTTTTTTGCTATACCATATCTTTATGGTCTTCTCAACATGAATCCAGCATGAAAAGCCCTGAGCAATAATTATAAATGCATTCAAACATCATATTTGCATATCGTTAGTGTACACATGCAATGGATAATGGTTATCTTTACATGCATTTTCTGTAAAAAGTCATTTTTTCACACATTTTTCCTAAAAACTTCACTATTTATCATTCAATTGGGCTAAAAATTGGACAGGATGTTGGGTTTATACCATTTCACAATATGATGATGGCTTTTTTTGATAGCACTATCACATTCCAAAATATTTCAAAAAATTCAAGGTTTTTTAACGAAAATCTGGTAATTCGCATAATTAATTAATTATTCAAATATTATGCATATTTTCAAAATTCCTTTCATCATATCATGGAGATATAGTTGGATAACATACCAGCCAAATTTGGCTTCAATCCAGTAATAAACATGAGAGGAGATAGAGTTTGAATAATTTTCTTTGTTTTTCTTTATTTTTTTATTTTCACTAATTTATGCAAATTTATTCAAAAATGAAAAGCGTTTGGCAGATAAAAATTGGACGATATGAAAGTATATATATATTAAAAACACAAAAGACAACAACAAAATGGCTTCAATAGTCTTTGTACTTCCTTCAGAGTCATATTTATAAAGAATGTGCTATTTTAGCACATATTACCAGTACTCCATCCTTAAATGTGAAAATAATAAGACTAATTTTTGTTGCTGTTTATAGAATATTTTATTTCATTCATGGATTCAGTCTCATTTTGTTTCTTTACAATTCCTGATGTATTTGTTTGTTGTACTTGTTGAAAAAATATATTTATTTTGTAGCGCATGCATGATTTATTTTGTATTTATGATTGTTCTTAACACCTGAATTATGTTTGTAACCTCATATATAATCGAGAATAACAGTAAAATTACATTATAATTTTAGCTCCAGGCTATATGGTTGATCGTATATTTCTTTTCACACAATCATTATCAGGCATGTGAGACTTCCTCGTTTCCGCGGAATTCAGCGTTTTTGAAATATAAAATCGCGGAATAATTGCGTAATTCCGCGTTTTTATTGTTAAAGAAAAGAAAAAAGAATAACTTTACTTTACTTTATTAAATGTATAGAGACAACGTTTAAACGTAAATCTGACCAAATCTTACCTAGTAATTTTGGAAGAATTATGAAAAATGGGTTGAGAATGCATTTAATACTCAAAAACGTCAAGGCCTGGACCCCTGCCTCAATGGACTTTGTGCTTGCAATGTGCCCTTCCCGCACATTTGTGCAATTATGCTGCGACTTTCCTCTTTTTTTCTTCTTACCCCACTCACATGCCTGATTATTATAAAGATGTTATTATTCTTCAGTTTGAATTGTTTTACTTAAATTAACCATGTTTATTTCAGTGATTATGTTTCTTGTCACTTTTAAAGGGCAATGCAACTCAAGAATAGAGTTTATCCTACTTTATACATCGTAATATGCCTGTTTATTATATGTAACATTACTCCGACTCAGAGTTCTGCTTTGGAAGAAATATGTGAAAACTCTATCGGGTATACCACTATTCACGCGAACACTGGAGGCCGCCATTATTAGGTTTGTGCGGACTACGGTCAATGATATGCACTAATGCATTTCAATAGCACCAATTCAAACCATTGTCTGAATACTTGTAGATGCTTTGAAATCAGTGAAAAGCTTTTTGTTCGGCCCTAAGCACATACGTCAGAGTTTGCAAATCATGTCGGGTAATTACAAGAACATGGCCGCTTCCATCATCTTTTGCCGCTGTAAGAATTAGTAAAATGTGGGTATGTTCAAGTCAGGATTTCATGGGATCCAGGAGGCCAAAATTGCCAAGTTATTTAACAAATCAAATGTCTGTTCACCCTCTAAATGAATAATAACCGAAAGCCATAGTTTCATTGCCCTTTAAAGGGATCTAGTAACTTTGTTGAGATGTGCAAAAACTGATGAATGGTTGATGCAATGTATACTGTTGTTATCTCATATGTCCTCAGGGTATTGTGTGAAAATTTCAGGTCAAATGGACAATGTATGGCCAAGTAATGAGCGAAAATGCAAAGTGATATTGGGTGATATTCACCAACTCACTGCATTCACTTTGTACAGGGATGAAAATCTCGCCCGGAGATTTTCTTATCTAAATACTTCAATGATACATATCTATGAAAGGGAAATTTGAAAAACCGAAAGCTGTCCCATGATTTTATTGTTAATACGAATACAACAAGGTATAAAGGAACCGCTAGAATTACAATTTTATTTTGAGGATTTGGACAATGTTACTAAGTCCCTTTAATACATTGTTTTTTTTAAATTTTTTTTCCAATATTGTGTTTGCAAAAAGGTTCAGTCTACCTAGGTAATGCACTTCTTTCAATCAGGTTTATAGTATTGCTACTGAAGAAGTGCACTCGTGCTTTACACACACCCTCAATTCCTACAGAGTTCACCAACTATATGATGCATAGCGTTGCATCATTTGAAATAAAAATAATGAATTAATCAAATAATCATTGAATTAAATTGAGTATATTATTATTCATTGTTCTGGTTGCAGGACGCCTGGATCCGAGGCATCACCGTAGCCATGACAACACAGGCAAAGTGAAGAATCTTGAAAACATCATTGAGCAGCTGAGGGATGAGAAGATGCTCCTTCAGACACAGATGGCATCCCTCAAGGTCAGTGCAATTAATACCTTTAAAGGGATCTAGTAACTTTGTTCAAATCCACAAAACTTCATTAGAAATCTAGTGGTTCTCTCATACCTTGTTGTATTAGTAATAGAAGCATGGGACAGGTTTCGGTTTTAACCCAAAACGTGCCAGTGGAGTGCATTCGCTGTGGAAGGCCACAGCTAAATTGCTTTTGGGGGATTTGAAAGGAATGTATTGAAAGGCAAATGCCTCACGCCTGAAGATTAGGGTGCGCACTGAACAATAGAGCCACTTATGTATACAATGCCACTGCGCAATACAATGGGCATGGTCAAGTACTCTAGTACTCTATTATGCTTGCAATCATGAACGTGGCATTCAAGGGGTGTTTTTAATGCAAGCACATGGCACGTACGTTCACGCACGGTAACTTACGGGCGCGGCCATGTTTATGCACGCAACACACAATATTTGAATATTCATCTTTTTCCCTTTTTTCTCTTCGCCGTGAAAATACAACTTCATTGATGAGCTTAACCAATCAAATATCTTAGAGCTGTTCAAAAATGAATAATTCATAACGTATCTCATACATATGTAAATTATAAAAAAATGCCAATTTGATTTTAAAATTTACCAAATTATTTCAAATTTTAGCCTCAAAATTGTCTTTGTAATCGATCATAAATCACCAAAAAATACGATAAATGTAAGGCTATTTTGTAACTTTCATAAAAATTATTTGGAAGTTTTCCCAGACTAATGTTTGGTATTTTTTTAAAGCTCTGGGTATGAACGAGGGTATGCCGTGTTTACATTTTTGCTTCTATTTTTTCCCTGTAAATTTTGAGCTCACAAATTCAACCGAAATCAGGTAATTTTACACTTTTTTTGCAGCGAAATATGCATCGTTGCATTCAACCGATAATACGCGACAGCAACGTGACAACATCTTTAATTCCATGGTATTACTAATTTAATTAGGGTTGTAGTTAACTAAAATAATGGTTATTTTATTATCTTGCTCGTAACATTTTGAGTTGTACTGATTTCAAGATCACTTCCAAAGCCGCAGAAATTCAATCTCATCGGAACGTTCTTCGTTAATGCGCCCAGAGCGCCCCGTACACAAATGGATCGCACACCGTTACGTTGGAACGATTTTCAGCTGCTTTTGTTCGCGTCAGCTGTTCTGTGGCCAAAAATATCATCAAAGTGATTCTGAATGGTATTAAATCACTATAAATATGTGAGATATCATTTTGAAATCGGCATGGGTGTGAAAATAATATTATTTAGTTATTATTTGTTTACATAAATAAAAATTAAAAGTTCTCAAAATTAAGAAATTAAAAAATTAAATATACATGGCAAATGTTGATTTTTACGTGACTACGACATTGTTTTCTCTATGGCAATGTACGTGCATTGTGCGTGTCTACAAAAATCAAAATATGACTTTGTTCTGAATGTTGTATGCTGAGAGTAGTAGGATAAGCTTATAATAAGGGTAATTTTCACTGGTGACATAATATTTTCTCCTAGTCCTATGTCATGACTCAAGAAATAGTTCCATTTTGCTATAAAAAAATAAAACAAGCAAGTTCAGAAACACGTGACTTGCTCCGTGCCACCACAATTTAGCGACAAATGCTCCACCAACATATGTAAAGCGCTGCTGACAAATCCTTCGCCAACAAATTCAATTTATAGTACTTACAAATACTCCGCCAGAAATTGCTGTATTCAATTTAAAGACTTGTTGAATTAATTAATAATAATGATAAATTAATTGAAAATTAAATACTTCTCTTCGCAGCGTAATGTGGAAGGGTTTTTGCTATTTTGTAAAGACTAAAATGTACCGGTATATAATATGTTTATTCGCATTATGTGATGTCACCGGATAATGTGTTAAAAAGTGTTACCCTAACAATTCTATTAATCGTAAAAATTCTCCTTTTCTGATGCTGACTGGTTGGGGGCACGTGACTCCCATGATAATATCCATGTAGTTATGCCGTTGTCTGACGCAGGTCTAAATTAATTAATCAATTAATGGGGAGTTCCTTATCTTATACCGATTTTAACCCTTTGATTTTAATACGCCACGATTCATGATTTACATTTAAATACATGTTTAAATGTAAATCATGAGCTGCATAGGACAGTGTAAAACTTTGTTAGCAATTTGTTTCTGTAATATCCCCACTCCAATGATGAATAATATAGAATGAAACACCACACAACACAAGCATCAATCTGACAATTATTTATTTCAAGCCAAAAAAAATGAAGACAAATTTTATCATAATTAATATTTATCATTTTATGTCAAACATATATCAGAAAACTTCATATTTATGTTTCACATTACCATCATAAAATATCAATCTCTCAGTCTATTATAACTATAAACTTAAATAGAAACACTAAAAACAATTATAACAAAGTTATTATAGGAATGAAATAGGCCATCCATTCCCGTTTGTCTGGATAGTCATGATAGTGTATTGTCTAATGCGCAATTCACTACACCGAATACAACGTATGGGACTGGGTAAACGGTAGTGCATATGAGCTGTTGTCCAGTTTAAGCCGAAGTTTATGGAAACGTAACTTTTGCAGAAAAAATAGAAGCAAGACTTTGAATATACAATATGTTCACAGATATATCAAATATTCAGGTAGTATATGTGATTAATCCAGGAAAACTTCAGATTATTTTTAAAAATGAAATTAATGGGTCGTAATTTTCAGATGACAATGACTCACACGATCACGTCTTTTACTAGAAAGGCCTCGAGAAATACGGTAATAAAAAAATGTTTCGATCCCTTATTAGTCAAATCTTTTTCTGATTTTGGAAGAAAAATATATTCCCTACGGAATTCCAAAATGAATTTTATCAATGCATCCTTAAACTTTAGAAATATGGGGTAAAACGAACACTTGTAGATTTTATTTTCGTAACAAAATTCATAGTTATATAGCGCCACGCAGTGTTGGCTCACAGCACAGTCCGAAGGAATGGCAGCCACCGTAAGTTAGCGATGTGCGCATTCCGTGAACGTACGTGATGGCACGTTAGGTTTTAAAGGGATCTAGTAACATTGTTCAAATCCACAAAACTTCATTAGAAACCTAGTGGTTCTCTCAAACCTTGTTGTATTCGTATCACCAATAGAAGCATATATACGCTAGCTATTCATTTCTGTTCAGTACATTATTTGGTGTCTCAGATTTCTTCTCTTATCTACAAGTATATTTCTGCATCGAAAGGAAATTAAAGGGACTTAGTAACATTGTCCAAATCCTCAAAATAAAATTTTAATTCTAGCGGTTCCCTCATACCTTGTTGTATTAGTATTAACAATAAAATCAAGGGACAGGTTTTGGTTTTTCAAATTTTTATTTCGTTAAAAAGATATAAACGATCAAAGTATTCAGATAAGAAAAACTCCGGGCGAGTTTTTCATCCCTGTACAAAGTGAATGCAGTGAGTTATTGAATATAACTTATTTCACTTTGCATTTTCGCTCATTCCTTGGCCATGCAATGTCCATTTGACTTGAAATTTTCACACAATATCCTGTGGACATATTAGATAACAACAATATACATTGCATCAACCATTCATCACTTTTTGCACATGTCAACAAAGTTACTAGATCCCTTTAAGAACATAATTTTTTTGTTATTTCCTACCATTTCAGCGTCAGATGGACGAAGATGTCGACCGAGCCAACAAAAAGATGACAACAGCCCTTGAGTCCAGACTTTCCCCTCTGACCGAGAGCTTTCATCGGGTGAAAGAAGCAAGGTAACTTTAAACTGAGCATGCTGTAACATCTCACAAAAAATTGTGTTTTCTTGTGAATAATATAGTCAGTTTTCTTTTACTTTTTTGTCAAATTTTTCATGAATGTACTACTGGAATCAATTTAGTGGACATAATTTACAGATAGAAATGAGGTCATTGCTGCTACTAACTTGTGTTTCTAGAGTATTTAGAGCGTACTAGGAACATTTTCTCTTTGATATTAACCAAAATGTTTAGATGAAACCGTAACGTCAAGAAATATTTTGACTCAAGATCAGTTAGTACCTCCACAACCATCACCAATATGATTTCCCTGTTTCTCTCTTTCCTTTTGATAGGAATTGTTTCATCATCGATCCCGATCACAAGAACACGATCCAGCTGGCCATCGAGCTAGCAGCAAACCGGCTGAGCCCGTTTGCGGCGGGAAGCCCCACCAAGGAGAAGGGGGACCTGATTAGCCTCATTCCAGACTCGGCGCCCGTCGGAGCAAGACTTCAAGAGCTGGAGACTGTGCAACAGACCATCCAGGGTCTTGAGTCGAAGGTGGGTTTAGTTTGAACTTCAATTGGCTTTAAATTTGACTTTGAATTTCATTCAGTGTTGCTGTTTACAGCTTATAGGAAAAAGACGAGGACCATTATGAAGTTAGAAAGAGACAGGTATAACATTCTTGACCGCCTAGCCAGACTTCTGGAATTGGTGACAGACTAAACAAAGTTTAGAGTCAGAAGGTTGGTATTATTCGAACTTGAACTTGGCAATTCGAAAGGTGCGTAATCTAAAACTCGCTAGTTTTACACAAAATGATATGATAGCGAGAATACTTATTTTATGTTTTTTTTTAGCATCCAACTAACCAATAACTATTTATTATCTTACATCGTTTACTTTTGTTTATTTGTTCTATAATTTATTATCATTTAACCCATAAAGGGATCTAGTAACTTTGTCTGAATTCATGCCTGTTTTTCCCCTCATTAATAGAAGTTTGAAACCCGCTTCATTTTTTTCACATTACTTCTTTGTTAATGAGATATGTATGATTTATTTCAAAAATTTACTGGGAGTCATTTCACTTTTGGCAATGAAATAGCAAATAGCCCTTTTTTGCTCATTTCTTGGCCGTATGATTTCATTTAACATGGAATTTTCACACATCACCGAGTGGATGGAAATATCTTTGTCAGATTGTGCATATGTCGACATAGTTACTAGATCCTTTTAACCATAATTATGTTTCTTTTCTTTTTGTTGTTATGCTTTTGTTTGAAGGATGAGCTACCTGAAATCATGCTCAGTCGAAATGATGCGAGACACGAGGCTTACAAGGCTCTAACCACATTTCTGGACGATGTCAAGAAGCTGCCAATTCCGAAACGTCTCACAGATATTGAGGTAAGTCAAATTGTTTTGCTAATCTAATACTTTTCATTAGTTATTAAAAAAAAATGTCGTCATAATTGTAATTGTCATTCTCTTTCCCCTCGTCCCTCTCATCCTAGTCTGTATATCCTCAGCGTTGTCGTAAGCATCATCGTTATCATCTTTGTCATGACTACTTTATTGTACTTAGTTTTCCCTTCCTTTTTGTCTTACAGGTTTATTGCCATCTTTGAAATATCTTGGTTATTTTTGTCGCATTTAGTCTCAGGAGTCTGATTATAGCTCATGTCGGTGCACAAGCAAAGTGATACAGACTGAGGAAGGCAAAGCAGAATGAAAATACAAGTGTTCTATGGTGATTCGTCTATGGATACAACAGTTTAAAAATTCAGCCAAAAATATTTGATGGTACACGAACCGTAATGGAGTTTTAAATATGTTCTCTTTTTCTGTATGTTTTCGGCAATGGTGAGCAAGTTTGAGTCTGATTATGGCTCAAACTTAAACCATGTAACGTGAGGCAACCCCAATGCAACAAAGTCAAATTGAAATGCTTTTAAAGAGTCACTATGTTTATTTATTAAGTGTGCGATAGCATCTATCGACCTTTATAAACCACCCTTCCCTTTCCATGTTTCTTTCAGATGATGGTGAGCCAGCTGCAGTCAGAATATAGCTCATATGCGGACCCCAGTTAGGTGATGCAGCCGGAGGGAGGGAAGTCAGATATTGAAATGCTTTTAGGAGTCACTATGTTCATTTATTGAGGGTGCGATAGCATCTATCGACCTTTATAAACCATCCTTCCCTTTCCTATGTTTTTTCAGACAATGGTGAGCCAGCTGCAGTCAGAATATAGCTCATATGCGGACCCCAATAAATTGAGGCAACCCCAAGGCAGCAAAGTCAGATTGAAATGCTTTTTCGAGTCACTATGTATATTTATTGAGTGTGCGATAGCATCTATTGACCTTTATAAACCACCTACTCTTTCCTTTGTATCTTTCAGACGATGCTGAGCCAGTTGCAGTCAGAATATAGCTCATACTTGGACCCCAGCAAGGTGATGCGACCAGAGGGAGGCAAGGCTGACGTGGAGTGCTTTGAGGAGTACAAATATTGGCTTGTAAGTTGAAATTTCTATAGGATTTATAAACAAATTACGATATAGAGAAATGTCAGGATGTCATCCACGTATTATAGGTAATGTGACTTCCTAAGGCATTATCAAATTGTTTCAAATTCGATAAGTATGTCTCAAATTCGTTTTAAAAGATGGAAAAGGATTGAATGAAAAAAGTCCCAAAGACAAAGTGGTGGGGCAACATTCCAAGCAATGGGGAACATCTGGGGATGTGGGGGGGGGGGGGGGGGTTGAGTGAGTGGTACCATTATGTCCCTCCTTGCTTTTTAAATATAATTGTAATGATTATGAATGGGCTACATGCTAACTAAAACCTGACCAAGTTGATACCAGCTTATACACGTATTCGGTTTCGGTGATTTTTATACATGCCGCCCTCCAGAGCCCCCCAGTTACAGCGCGCGCGATAAGGAAGTAGGCCGACTTTCAGGGGTGAATGGTGTGCATAATCTGCCTCGGGATGGGAGAAAAGGGTGCGCGGATGCCAAAACTTGTAGAGAAGCCCCCCGGTCATTGCGGAGCACGTAGAGGGCGCACTTCCATGAAAGGCTGCCCGTATTTGTGTATACTCTTGGGTACATCTTTTGTGTATATTATAGGCATAGAGATGTGATGACCTCCGCCCACAAAGGACATTGACCGATGACCTAGAAATAAGGACCTCCAGATTTAATAATAATAATGATAATAATGGTAGCTAATTATGTAGCGCACATTCCGTCTTTCAACGCTTTTGAAGTCGTGCATCCATCAGAATATATTATTCATAACCATAATATTTATTTTGTCTTTTGTTTAGATGTTGTAGGAAGAGAGATGCGATGAGCTACTTCCACAGAGGAATATATTATTCGTAACTGTCCAGGGACCGTCTGAAAAACAGTCATTTGCTGAGTAACGGTTCCCTGGTGAAATTAAATGAAAATAGAACAAATAAGATAATATAAAATTAAAATAAATAAATATATTTTGTCTTTTGTTTTGATGCTGTGTAGGAAGAGAGATGCGATGAGCTCCTTCCACAAAGGGAAGTGACCGATGACCTCAGGACTAAGTGGTGTGACCTCCTCCAGGCCATGCATGAGGTAAGGACTAGTTTTTGCTGAGATAACACATCTGGGCCCCCATTGCAGAAAGAAATACTGCAGAAAAAAGGACTGCTACAAATATTCTGCTACAAATACTGCTACAAATATTCGTTTATACCACAAACTCTGGTGGAGTGGAATCTCTTACCAAATAACGCACGACAAGCCTCATTGTTGCAATCATTTCAAGGACATTTGAGTAAGATGAATATGCTAAATTTCACTAGGAGGGCCCACCACGGGCTCCCCAATTAGGCGCGCACACCTAAACCCACCAAGTGCCTGCAACTGTATATCCGCATCATGCGGAGTTTGTTTGCAGTACCAAGAAGAAGAAGAAGAAGAATACAATCGATCGTAAGTTACAATTGATTGTAAGTAAGATCATGTGTTCTAAATGCGCAAATCTGATAGGTTGAAACACGCACATTTTCTGACTTACAATTAATTGTAACTTACAGTCGGTTGTATCTCTTTCTGCAACGGGGCCATGGTGTGATAAGTGTGTAATGAATTGTACAGATACTCAGACATCTTAAAGTGACCCTTTAACTTTGTCAAATTAAACCTAAATCATTAGGAGCTTTCATATTTCTTTTTGTACCTCGTTTTTTTTTGCCAATAGAGTGATGAAGTGTGACGTCATCAAACATCTATTTTTAGAATTTTCAAATTTGAACTTCATTTTATGAAAGAGCATCAAAAATAATGTCCAAATGTTGAAAATCAATTGAATATGTTAAGTATTGGCCGAGGTATGCCCATCCGAATTAATTTTACTTCAATGGGCAATCAGTGTTATAGTGCTCTGGTTCATAAATTTATGGAGCCGCATCAATCCTTGATTCCATCGATACTCCAATTGTGAATAGGTATCTGAATGAGTTAAGTCCACAGCTTTCACCCTATCAAATTAGTGGAAGGCCATTTTAGTTACTGATAATTCAGTAGTTCTAGTACGGAACCTCCACTGCACCAAACTGATTCTATCAAAAGCCAGAGAAATTTGTGTGTGAAATGAATAGTTTGGTGAATGAATTCCGTGCAGTTTGCTAGCTATCTTCTAAATTTACTGTTATTCCACCCATATTGCTGGAGCTGATATTCACTTATATTTGTTCACACATCCAGTCATTCCAGTACGGATCCTCTGCGGCACCAAACCTGGATTCCATCGATGCCCTGAGAGATGAGCTTCTTGTCACCATGGAGACAGAAGTCACCCTCACCCTCCAGGGATACACGCCTGCAATCCAGCTTCTTAACAGTGGTTTCATAAAGATCAAACAGGTTTGTGCTCATTCTTCTGTGATTGGTAAAAAAGGTTGCATCAGTTGAACAGAAATAGACCCTTACCTTTTGCTACCCTGACACAATTAAGGTTTTACTTTTTTGCAAAGTTTTAAGACTTTTTGAAGAAAAAAAAAATCTACTTTCTGCAGGGATACACGCCTGCAATTCAGCTACTTAAAGTGAGGCCTGTAAAGTGTCTAACTCCACGAAAATTACTTGGAGCTTCCTCGTTTCTCTTCTACCGTGTTGTTTAGCTTATGGTAAGAGAAGAATAAAATAGGGTTAGATTTGTTCAAATGCGCCTTTAGTATGACGATATCTATCATTCAGCTCAAAAGCGTTAACGGTCATGAACCTCATAAACCTCCGTTGTAAAAGCTGACGCATATTTTCGCTTTATTAACCAGGAAAGCAGTGTTCCTTTTCAATGAAACTTTCACACATCATTCGGACATATCTTACAATGATTTTGGTATAGGATTGAAGTCTCAAATGTCATTTTGGGCAATTTCTGACACTTCACAGGCCTCACTTTAACAGTGGTTTCATAAAGATTAAACAGGTTTGTTCTAATTCTCATTCTCATTTCGGACACTTTGATAGAAATACTCCAGTGATCCATTAATTTTATATTTTCCCACCAAAAGTGATAGTTGAGTCTTCAATCATATACCAATCTAATTGTGAGATTCTTGTGAATGATATTGTCATATTTTCATAGAAAATGAACAATGTTTACCTGATGAAAAAGAGAGCAATATTAAATGAATTTCAAAACTCAAAGAGAGCAGCAAAAACATTACCTTCATGACATTTAAAATGTAACAATGACCGCAACAGCGATGATATCAACATGTTTTTAACATTTTTAGGAGCAAGACGTAAGGGAGATGGAGATCATCTCGTCCACCGTCCAAGCCTTGGTCAGTGCGCTGGTTGGAGAGAAACAGACCCTGACCAGCCTGACGCAGCTCTGCGACAACTTCTCGCTGACCGCCGACCAGCTGAACCCCTGGCTCAATGCCCGGCCGGACGTCACTGGTCTGCAGACCGTTATGCGAGAGATTAAGACACTGCGCTCCAGGCTCCGACACAAGCTGGCCGATCGACATGACATGGAAGAGGTATGAGGATGGTGATGGTGGTTGTGGTCGTGATGGTGATGATGATGATGATGATGATGATGATGATGCTCCTGCTGATGATGATGGTGATGGTGATGGTGATGGTGATGGTGATGATGATGATGATGATGGTGATGATGATGGTGATGGTGATGATGATGGTGATGATGATGGTAGTGATGATGATGGTGATGATAATAATGCTGATGATGGTGATGGTGATGGTGTTGGTGATTATGTTAATGGTGATGATGATGATGATCATGATAATGATGGTAGTTATGATGGTAGTGATGATGATTGGTGATGATGATGATGATGATGATGATGATGATGATTACAATGATGATAGTGGTGTTGATGATGATGATAGTGGTGGTATTGGTGTTGATGGTGGTGGTGATGGTGATAGTGATGATGGTGATGATGATGATGATGATGATGATGATGATGATGATGATGATGATGATGATGGTTGTGATAGTGATAGTGATGACCCTTGATTATATTTATCTGATTATGAAATGTGTAGACCAAACATTGAAGATGATGATAATGATGATAACGACGATGGGGAATGTGATGGAGGATTAATTTCCAAGTAATATTTGCAGAGATGCAGATTGCACTCTAACTGTGACAGGTGTTCACACAGCAAGATTATTCCAGCAGAGAAGAGACCACTCAGTGTCTTTCATCCCTTCCTTTAATCTTGCAAGATTAAATCCAAAAGGTCACTTGAGAACCTTGGTGCCTAGCTCATAGCACCAAGAGGTTTAGACCTCTCACATTTGTATTTCTCCCACACAAAGAGGCAGAACTGATGTTTTTGTGTTCCCCATGCACTATCCTCCAAATAAAAATAACACAGATTTGTGTATTCCTGTGAAGTCCAATGCACTCAAAGCTGACTCTAACCGATCTGACTGGTTTTCAGTCAGTCGGGTGATGATGATGGTGATGGTGATGGGGATGATAACCATTCGTAGGACATTACAATGCTGTTTGATAACAATTTAAGAAAATTCTTGAATAAATTTCCTAATATTTCCTCTCACTTCCCTTACTTGATTCTTCTTGCAAAAGACATTTATATTATTTCTGACAAACATTTTGTAGTAATTTTTTTAATGTCCAACCTTCTTCTCTTTCTCACCCAGGACCCAGAGTTGGAGGATCAGACTGCCCTGTCAGAGCTTCAAGATGAGATCCACAGTATCCAAGAGAAACTCTGGGGGTCCTACCAAGAGGAAAACAAGCTGCTGGTTAGTAAATAATGACACAGTATTTTTAAAGAATGGCATGCTTTGGGATGTGGAGGGAAATATTACACTACATTACACTTGGAAAATCAGCTTTACATGTTATTATAATTTTTTTTCAGAGTATTTCTTTAGTTTTCCTAATTTGAAATTGAAACATTTTATTTCGCAAACTGTCTGTTTTTATGTGCAGCATAGTATGTGAAAAGGACAGAGTTAGAATTACTGTTCTAATTTACTAGTTGTTTTTTGCAGAGCACAGTTTAACCATCGAGGTGGAGAGCATTTTGTTTCCAGAAATATAAAAACCCTTGAATGATGTTCCAAAGATGCCAAGTAGTATGTTTTTGCCGTATTTAGTACGACTTTTTGATAAATGGCAGTACGTTTTTTAAGCAAAAAATATGATTTATGAAAAAAAAAAAAAAAAAAAAATATATATATTTGTTATTTCCCCCCCCACCCTAAATTAACATATTTTAAATACACAAATAAACAAACAAGCTCATAAAAACACTGGTGTTATTAACTGAACCAACTTTTATATTAACAGACACGTAAAGAGTATTTTTGCTGCGCGAATTGGCTTCGCGAAAAAATATGATTTTTGTTTTGCCTCTGGAGGGTGGCTGCTCCGAAAATACTTTTTTAGGGGTTAAAATACTGTTTTTTTAACCTCTCAGAATACTTTTTTTGGTTTGTGAAGGTTGGTATCTCTGGTGTTCCCTGTTAAATGATTACCCATTTTCCTGAGACCTTTATATTGGATATCTATAATCTTCTGTACAATTTATCTTTTGCTTCACAGAGAGAATTGGCAGAGCTGACAACCAACCATTTCCCAGAGCTGCCCTGCCTCTATCCAACATTTGGAATCACTAAGTTTCTGGTAAGTAACTGTTGTGTGTCCATGTATCAATCATTTTGGTTAATTACATTTTTGTTATGCTTAGAAGCAGTTCACTTTAGTATCGCAATAATGATGCAAAAAAAGTAATAATTTGAAGAATGTGTGTTGTATCCTAATTTGCTGGTGGCCAATACAAGAGTTTCTAGTGGCTAAATGAAAGTTATAGTGACCATTGGCAACCAGGTTGAGCCCTGTTTACCATCTGCAAAATGATGCTACAGTCAATCCATTCTCTGAGTTTTGTTGTCTGTAGTCTCTGTCTCAGCCCCTACAAGGACTCTCCCTCAACCTGTCCGTGTTTTACTGTCAGACCTTGGGAGGTCTATAGGGGTCTGGGACTGAAGACTACACACAGCAGGGAGTTCCCCCACATGATGTCACTGTCCTAAAAATAGCCCCTAGGACTATTACGTACAGTGTCATGATGATAGGGGGTTCTCTTGAGCCCAATGAAGAGTGACACGGTCTGATTGCAGAAAAAGAAACAAATAATTGAATCTTGTTTGAGGAAAAATATTGCCTGAAATATTTTTGTTTTGTTTTAAAGTTCACTCAAATATAGTATTTTCTTTAATTTCTGATATGATAGACATCTGATGCATATCTTATTTGGGAACATACATGGTGGTTATGAGACATGGGTTTGTGGAGCCCTGGATGATTTGTATGTCTTTATTTGTCTTCTGTGTGAATAGGAAACCAATGGTCTGGTGAGAGAGGGACGAGACCTGAAGCACTTTGACCTGACCCCTGTGGAGGGATGTGACAAGACAACTGTCAAGCTTGCCTCAGTCAACAGCAAGCCTGTTGCTATCATAAAGGTACGTAGATGGACAATGAACTAAAGATAATTTAGATATAAGATATCCGTTTTAAACTTTTGATCACAATACAAATATTTACCTCCAAAATTTCCGGCTATCATCTACAGCCTTTGTCAGCATGTTTCAAAAGTTTAAAATGGATATCTTATGAATTACCAATACGGATGAACTTTCATACTAATATAACCAGATCTAGAAATTAACCTCCATTGTGGCCCTATCGGTCAAGTGAAATCAAGATATGAAATGGTGCTCTGAACCTACCACAGAAACACTTTTTAGATAAGTTTCAAGTTTCAAGTTTCAAGTTTATTTATCTTTCTTATATAACACACATTACAAATATGACATGAACATAACAAGTTGACAAAATATGGTGTTACAATAGAAAGATGAGGTGACCTTGGTTGAAAGCAAAGCTTGTGGAATTAAGGTCCCTCATGTGTAGCTTATGAGTATACATGTCCAAATAAACAAACTCGTCAAATAAAATACTGTATGCATTAAAATGCTTACAAACTACACTAACTAATGAGCTGAGAAAAAAATATAAACATAAATAAGTATGATCAAATCTTCTGACTACTAAATAAAGATAGTAATAAGATAGTAGCCTTTACCATTATCGAAGTCCCACACTACTTGGCCATTGAAACTAACATTACTATGGACCACGCTGTTGATTTCATTTCTAATAAAAGGAGCATAGCAATTATTCGCAACTATGTTTGATTGAATTAAAGGGATAGTTACGTTTTGGTATAGAGGGTGCTACACAAAATACATTTTTTGTGAGATAATGAAAAACTGAGTGTCAAATTTGAAAGAGCATTCAATTTTAATGACAGAATAAACTTTCTTTTATCAAAATTGGTAGAAATATCCATAAACATTATAACCATTTGTAATAATTGGGGGGCCCACAGATATTCAATAATTTTGAACCAGCCATTCAAAAATTTAAAAAATGCTTCCTTTTTTCAAAAATTTACAAAAGAGGTTTTTAAATAGTTGTTGATTATCTCTCTATCTAATCACTATTTCAACAAAACATATGCACAATATTTTATTTTAAATGGTTGAAACCAATGAGTTTTTAGCTCATCCGGCCCGAAGGGCCCGATGAGCTTATGCCGTGGCGTGGCGTCCGTCGTCCGTCCGTCCTTCCGTCCGTCCTTCCGTCCGTCCACAGTTTTCAAAATGCTTCTTCTTCGTTATTTTTCAACCGATTTTGATTCTGATTGTTTCATAAGATAGGGCTAGGAGGGGGATTTAAAACTTCTACACAGAATTGTGAAATTCATTATATATGCTAATTTATGCAAATTTATTCGAAATCACAAAAAATGCTTCTTCTCCTTCATTTCTTGACCGATTTTGATTTGGTTTGCTTTATCTGGTAGAGCTAACTTTGGTACACTAAACTTCTACACAGAATTTTGAAATTTTTCTCCATTAATTAATTATGGTAATTTATGCAAATTTATTCCAAAAATCACAAAAAATGCTTCTTCTCCTTCATTTCTCGACCGATTTTGATTTGGTTTGCTTTATCTGGTAGAGCTAACTTTGGTACACTAAACTTCTACACAGAATTTTGAAATTTTTCTCCATTAATTAATTATGGTAATTTATGCAAATTTATTCCAAAAATCACAAAAAATGCTTCTTCTCCTTCATTTCTCGACCGATTTTGATTTGGTTTGCTTTATCTGGTAGAGCTAACTTTGGTACACTAAACTTCTACACAGAATTTTGAAATTTTTCTCCATTAATTAATTATGGTAATATTTTATTTATTTATTTATTTATTTATTTATTTTTATTATTGATTATTTATTTATTTTTTTTTTTATTAAATTTTTTTATTTTATTTTTTTTAATTTTATTTATTTTTTTAAAATTTATTTATTTTTTTTAATTTATTTATTTTTTTCCCCCATGTCCCTTCTGGGGCGTCAAATTTATATTTTTTTCACTCTAATTTTTTTAAAATTAATTTTTATGTCCCTTCCAGGGCATCACATTTTTTTTTTTGACCAGTTGAAAAGTGTACCACATGAAATTTGCGATATTTAATGTTGCGAGATGCCGGATGAGCGCTACGTCATTGACGTTCTGGTTAGAGAGCGCTCTCTTGAGTTTTAACGGCTCTTTTTGAATGATAACGGGCTTTTTACTTTAATTTTTGTATTCCTTTCGAGCATGTGGAGTTATAACTATTAGTTTGTAATGAAACGGTGCAGGTTTCGGTTACTAAAATTCAGTTTGACCAAAACTCAACTGTCCCTTTGAATGTTCCTTTCAGATTATTCACCTCCAAGAGATACACACTCTAGACAAGATCATGGCAATTATTTAATTAGTATTATAATTGTTTGTATCAATGTTGCTGCTTTCCCAGATAACCCACCTACCAGAGAAACACACCCTAGACAAGATGGTAGTGTACTCTGCCTACTCAGTCCCACACTGCATGACCCTTGACACAGTATACCAAGTATCAGAAGATATTTTAGCTGTACATAATGAATTATTTGGTTCAATTTATTTTTTATATTTCTTCTAGATAATCCACCTCCCTGAGAAGAACACCCTAGACAAGATGGTAGCCTACTCTGCCTACTCGGTCTCGCACTGCATGACCCTTGACACAGTATACCAAATATCAGAAGATATTTTAGCTATACATAATGAATTATTTGGTTCGATTTATTTTGATATTTCTTCCAGATTATCCACCTTCCAGAGAAAAACACCCTAGACAAGATGGTAGCATACTCTGCCTACTCAGTCCCACACTGCATGACCCTTGACACAGTATACCAAGTATCAGAAGATATTTTAGCTGTACATAATGAATTATTTGGTTCGATTTATTTTGATATTTCTTCCAGATAATCCACCTACCAGAGAAGAACACCCTAGACAAGATGGTAGCCTACTCTGCCTACTCGGTCCCGCACTGCATGACCCCTGACACTGTATACCAAATATCAGAGGATATTTAAGCTGTACATAATGAATTATTTGGTTCAATTTATTTTGATATTTCTTCTAGATTATCCACCTCCCAGAGAAGAACACCCTAGACAAGATGGTAGCCTACTCTGCCTACTCGGTCCCGCACTGCATGACCCCTGACACTGTATACCAAGTATCAGAAGATATTTTAGCTGTACATAATGAATTATTTGGTTCAATGCATTTTGATATTTCTTCTAGATTATCCACCTTCCAGAGAAGAACACCCTAGACAAGATGGTAGCCTACTCTGCCTATTCGGTCCCGCACTGCATGACCCCTGACACTGTATACCAGGCAGCGGACAACAGCCAACTCTTCCTACAACTGCCCTACATGAACATGGGCAACCTAGAGACTGCCTTAGCCACAAAGGACACACTCACCAGGGCAGAAATCATCAATGTTTGCAGGTGAGATACGTCCTCCTAGATATTCCCCTTTTCAGACTTTGTTTACGCTGCACAGTTTAATGTTGCAGACAAGTTATTTAAAAGTCTTGTTCCAAAGTAGTTGGACCTTCTGCTGCCCTAAATGAACATGGGCAACCTAGAGACTGCCCTAGCCACAAAGGACACTCTCACCAGGGCAGAAATCATCAATGTTTGCAGGTGAGTTTGGAAGTTTGTTTAAGATGCTTTTTGAGGCATTCCCATTCTGATAAGTTTGTTACATGACATAGCTTAAAGTTTTAGGCAAGTTATTTCAACTTCTTGTTCCGAAGTAGTTATAACATCAGCTGCCCTACATGAACATGGGGAACCTAGAGACTGCCCTAGCCACAAAGGATACTCTCACCAGGGTAGAAATCATCAATGTGTGCAGGTGAGTTTGGAAGCTTGTCTAATAAGCTTTCTCTTTATAGACAGTCTCATTCTTATAATTTTCTTACATGACACAGCTTTAAGTTGCAGGCAAGTTATTTAAATGTCTTGTTCTGAAGTGGTTATAATATCAGCTGGCCAACATGAACATGGGCAGCCTAGAGACTGCCCTAGCCACAAAGGACACTCTTTCCAGGGCAGAATTCATCAATGTTTGCAGGTGAGATACTTCCTCCTAGATATTCCCCTGGCTTGTCATATCAAGTTTATTACATAAATAAAAAGGAACATTAGTTTAGTATTCGTTTGTAAAGTGCATAGAGAGTCATAGTGACTATTATGCATTATATAAATATATATTGTTATTATTATTATTAATGCCCTCCGCACACAGAGCCGACTCGACCCGACCCAACTGGTTTTCTGTTGGTTCAGCTCAGTATACGTTGCCTGGGGACTCCTTTTTTTGCCGATCAATAGCCAGTCGGAGATAATTTGAGGCTGATTCAACATGTTGAATCGGCTCCAACTGAGCGAAACCAACTCTAGCCTGACTGAAAACCAGTCAGATCGGGTTCAGTCGGCTCTGTGTGCGGAGGGCTTTACACACAGAATACAAATGGAATATTCTTGTGGTCTTGTCTGGTCTGGAAACACTAGGCTTGGACCACCAAGGGAGCCAATCTTTTGTTCACAAACTAGCAATCCTTTCTTTAACTTTTCTTTATTCTCGAGGCATTGTCAGGTCTACACAGACTTGGCTTGGTCCATTGTGGAGTTCATCCACGGAACATTCTGCAATGAAAAACATCACTCATCATTCTCTAACAATGATATTCGTATATGATGGATGTCTCGAACATCGCTTTTGCAAAAATCTTTAAAAGTTTAATAATAGATAATTTTAACCATTCCCTAATGTACAGGGATATTCTCGAGGCCTTGTCCGGTCTACACAGACTAGGCTTGGTCCATGGTGGAGTCCATCCAAGGAACATTCTTCTACACAAGACAGAGGGTACTGAAGGACAGCAGGCAGCCATCACCGCTAAACTGGCTGAATTTGACTTCACCAAGACAACAGTAAGTTTGAATGTTAATTTACGGTTTTAAGCTCACATTTTGGGTGTCATGTAGGTTCGGGCCTTCTTTTAATGTGAAGTCATGGGTCTGATAACCCACCCAATACATATGTACTTGTACTTCGGCATGGTATGAATGCTCCCCAGGGAGTTGTAATTGTATTTGGCTTGAATTATACCTTGTGACCAGATCATAATAATGTTGTTCTCTTGTTATATTTCCACAGAGTGAGACTGCACTGAAGGGCTACACAGCGTCCAACAAGCTCACGTTCACAGCGCCAGAAGTCAACTGTGGTCTCCAAGCCGCATCACAGGCTGATATCTTCTCTGCTGGCATTCTTATCCACCAACACCATTATTATCATCATCATCATCATCATTTTACTATTGTTCTCGTGTTATATTTCCAGAGTGAGACAGCGCTGAAGGGCTACACAGCGTCCAACAAGCTCACGTTCACAGCGCCAGAAGTCAACTGTGGACTCCAAGCCGCATCACAGGCTGACATCTTCTCAGCTGGCATTCTTCTTCACCACTACCATTTTCATCATCATCATCATCGTCATCTTCGTCATCATCATCATCATCATCATCATCATCATCATCATCATCATCATCGTCATCATTATCATTTTACTATTGTTCTCTTGTTATATTTCCACAGAGTGAGACAGCACTGAAGGGCTACACAGCGTCCAACAAGCTCACGTTCACAGCGCCAGAAGTCAACTGTGGTCTTCAGGCCGCATCACAGGCTGACATCTTCTCAGCAGGCATTCTCCTGCTATGGGTACATATTTATTTTGAGGTCTTTTTCTTGAAAGTATTACTGTAGAACATCATTATGAAGAGTATAACAGACCCCTTACTAAGTGTAATTTTGCTGATCCTTTCTGTTTCTATCATTTTGTTCTTGACCCCAATATAACAATATCAGAAAACACATATTAGAGCTGTACTATGACTACAAAACTAGAAGCTTGTATGGTGGCGTTACTTCCCAGAAACCTGAACATTTTCACAAAGTTTTTTTTTTTTTTTTGGGGGGGGGGGGGGGGGGAGGGTGTTTCCCAAAGATCCTAAGTTGAACTTAAAGAAAAATGAAATCCGGACAAATTGTTGTTTGCACTATAAGACACTAAATAGGATGAATAGTCTCTGAAAATTTGAGCATGATCGGACAAGAAATAAGAAAACTATGGCTATTTGAAAATATCCATTTATTTCTATGAGTGACTCAAGTTGGCTACGCACTCTGGCAAAGTTGTGGACTACCAATCATTTGCTGTTTCTGTCATTTCCACCATTGCCTACGGGAACCTTGTGAGTCATGTAGTAACTCCATTGCAAGTGCAAAATCCGTAGGGAACAGGTTAACACTGTAGTCTCTACAATGTAACATTCAGAGTCTATTGGCTTGCTAATTGGATTTCTAAAATGTATCTTCTCAAATTTATGAAGGCCCTGTTCCCAACCAAGGAGTTCACGATGGAAGCAGACGGGATCCCAGACCTCAACAGCGGCCGTCTACCGCCCTCTCTAGTCGATATCCTGACAGAGATGCTCAACTACAGCCCCATCAAGCGCCCGGCCGCAGCACGCGTCCTGGAAGCTCAGTTTTTCGTGGATCCTCCGAAGTTCACGGAAGAGGAAGAGAAAGTAGACGAGGTGGAAGAGGATGATGGTGCTGAGGGAAGTGGAGAGATGGGAGAGAAGGAGGTTCAGGAATTGCAGCCGGAAGAACAAGTTGCAGAGGTGAGAAATTAAATGATAAGTAATTCTGAGTGTCCTGTAGTGGTCACTAAAAGTGATCCCCTGAAGAAAAGTGGGTTAGGGTTAGGGAGAAAAAGTGGGATCGTAGAACACATCATTAGTTTACGGAAGAGGAAGATAAAGGGGGGGAGGAGGAGGAAGAGGATGATGCTGCCGAGGGAAGTGCAGAGACGGAGGAGAAAGAGGTTCAGGAATTGCAGCCGGAAGAACAAGTTGCAGAGGTGAGAGATTAAACGATAAAAATAATTCTGATTATAATTCTGAAATACTCCCTATATTGGCCACCACAAGTGATCCCCTTCAGAAAAAAATAGTATGGTACTGTAGATGATCTTTAGTTTGCAGAGGAGGCTAGAGAAAGTGGAGGAGGCTGAAGAGAGGGATGATGCTGCCAAGGGAAGTAGAGAGATGGAGAAGTAAAAGGTTCAGGAACCACAGCCAGAAGGACAAGTTGCAGAGGTGAGAAATTAAATAATAAGTAATTCTGAGTGTCCTGTAGTGGTCACTAAAAGTGATCCCCTGAAGAAAAAGTGGGATCGTAGAACACATCATTAGTTTACGGAAGAGGAAGATAAAGGGGAGGAGGAGGAAGAGGATGATGCTGCCGAGGGAAGTGCAGAGACGGAGGAGAAAGAGGTTCAGGAATTGCAGCCGGAAGAACAAGTTGCAGAGGTGAGAGATAAAACGATAAAAACAATTCTGATTATAATTCTGAAATACTCCCTATATTGGCCACCACAAGTGATCCCCTTCAGAAAAAAATAGTATGGTACTGTAGATGATCCTTAGTTTGCAGAGGAGGCTAGAGAAAGTGGAGGAGGCTGAAGAGAGGGATGATGCTGCCAAGGGAAGTAGAGAGATGGAGAAGTAAAAGGTTCAGGAACCACAGCCAGAAGGACATGTTGCAGAGGTGAGAAATTAAATAATAAGTAATTCTGAGTGTCCTGTAGTGGTCACTAAATTGATCCCCTGAAGAAAAAGTGGGATCGTAGAACACATCATTAGTTTACGGAAGATGAAGAGAAAGTGAAGGAGGTGGAAGAGAGGGATGACGCTGAGAGAGAGAGACGGAGGAGAACGAGGTTCAGAAATCACAGCCAGAAGACGATAAAGTGGAGGAGACTGAAGGGAGGGGTGATGTGGAGGGAAGTGTGGAGGACAAAGAGAAAGAGGTTCAGAAATCACAACAACTATGTAGCTTTTATTGTTTCTGAAGGATCAAGTAAGCCCTGCTACAACAGAAGGAGCAAAGGAAGAGAAAGGAGAGGCGGAAGAAACAATAGAGGCTGTCGATCTTGGGATAGTAGTCCTGGCCCTAACAGAAGAAGACTAGAATAATGTTGAAATGATTCTGTCACAGGAACTTGTTTATTTTTATACTGGAAAAGGAACAAAGAAAGAGGAGGGTGGAGAGGCTTACGAGCGAGGAACACCAGTGTAGATTCAGCTGATTAAACCAACTCTCTTTATATGTTTGTTTCTGAAGGAGCAAGTAAACCCTGCTACAACGGAAGGAGCAAAGGAGGAGAAAGGGGAGGAGGAAGAACAAAAGGAGGCTGTGGATACTGGGAAAGCAGTCCAGGACCAAACAGAAGAAGACCAGAAAAAGTCTGAAGTAGACCAGGCCCAAGCAGCAGTACTGGACCAAGCTGAAGTAGACCAGGAACCAGCAGTTGTGGCAAAGGAGACGGTCCAGGAACTTACTGTCACCCAGGAGTCACCAAGCAAGGATGGGGACGGTAAGACTTTATTAACCCATTGCCCATTGGAACCTTTGGGTCCTTCATTAACTCTACTGGTATACACCAGTTCACAGATAGCATAGGTCTCACTTGACCCCTATAGCCATTGAATTCTACAATCATGGGTAGGATATAGAGCCTTTATGGCTCGGTCAGATATCAACGGATAACGGAAACGTATGCCCAACGAATAGACAATTTTCGAAATTAAATTATCCGGTGATGAAAGTCATCTCCATTTCTTCATGTACAAAACATAGAACAACGTACATCACCGGACAAGGAACGGACAAGAAACGTATAGAACGGATGGAGAATTTAGCTCTCCGTTTGACATCCGTTTGCGCAATCTGTTGATATGTGACCGGGCTATTACTCTGTGCAGTCATGTTCAGAGTGGCAGATGGTTGTCATGGGATATCTTTTGTTCCCTTTCATGAGAACAATTTATCAACCTTCGCATCAAGGAATTTCCAATCAATGTACACACAAATAACAAGTAAAGAACCTTATCCAGTCCTTTCAATTCGATGAATACACATTTTTCTCACTTGACCTTTGTATTACACATGCGCAAAATGTAACTGTGAACTGGTGTATTGCAAGGACTTTTCCTTGCACACTATTTAACTTGTAAATCTAAATGTTTAGAAATAGCTTGCATCTTCTTTGGCCCAATATTTACTTAAATACTTGAGCAGTTCAGTAAATGTATGGCTTAAAAAACAAAACAAATATGCTAAAAGCATTCCCCCAAAGTAACATTAATTTTGCTTTCAAAGCCCATTGTATCTTCATCTTGAATATATATCTATAGAAATAAATAACTACAATCTATCTTTTCTCTATGTTACAGGGATCAAAGGGCATTCAATTTTCTCTTCTATTAACTGATGCTTTTTAAAAATATTCACTCTTAAAAACATTTTCCGTAACAAACTGTGGAAGCACATTAACCAATCCTAAGTTCAAAATGTTGTATATCTATCCTCACAATCTTTCTACATATCCTTAGCAATCACATACACAAATTTATAAATTCGTGTTACAGGGATCAAAGGGCATTCAATTTTCTCTTCTATTAACTTATGCTTTTTAAAAATATTCACTCTTAAAAACATTTTCCGTAACAAACTGTGGAAGCACATTAACCAATCCTAAGTTCAAAATGTTGTATATCTATCCTCACAATCTTTCTACATATCCTTAGCAATCACATACACAAATTTATAAATTCGTCAGAATGCTGTATCCTCATTTTCACAATCCTCATATTTAGCCTAAAATATTTGTAGCGCATGCACCAATTGCACTCTTGGTAGGGTTGAATAAAAAACGATGACTTTGGTAAATATTGAAAGAAAAAAGGGATAAAAACAATCAATAAAAAAGGAGAGGGTTCCAATTAGACCTTCAACTTAATGAATTTTCGAGTTTGACCTTTCATGGCAAGAGTGCCTGTATTTATTTCTTTATTTATTCATTTATTTGCACTTTCCGATGTGTTTTCTACCCCATAATCAGCAGATGATAAAGTAGAGGCTGACGCTGCATCTGAGTGTGATAGTGGTGAGGAATTGATGTTTTATTTATGTTATTCTTTATTTGTTATTGTTTTATTTTGATGCAAACAACAAAGTGGCTGGAAGACAATGTCTATTTCCACTACCCAAGTGTTTTACTCTCCAAATACTCAATAAATTTTCCAAACATTTTCAGGAATCAGTTCCATAATTTTGTTTCTTTTTATTAAAAATGTTTCTAACTGATAACTAGCTTCAACTATTGACACTAACACGACTTATAAGCAACAAAACACAATTAAATAACACATAATTTTATGGTGGCAAGGGGGAGGGTGGGTGGCAAGAGTTTAAACATAGTTTGATGAAAATAGTATAAAAAGGGTTCATGCCAGGTAGAACCTATCAATTATATATTTAATTGAATCTTTTAACTGCACAAAATCTTCTTTTTCCTGTTCAATTCATAATCAATTCCTTTGCATTTTCTTTCCATGTTTATTTCTCCAACTTTGCTTGCGTATTATTGATACATTACATGAATGATCTTAATTTGCATTGACTTTTCCTTTCTGCGTTGTATTACATTTACCTAAATCCATTACAATTACTGAAATGTTTCTTTGTATTACTTAACATGCCCCCCCCCCCCCGAATTTTAAACGAATGATAAAGAATGATTCCATTCTTCATCTTTCTTATTTAACAATTTTTTGTTAGCTTTTCTTGACACATAAGCATTCCATATAAGTGTGTGTTAGTCCTTATTGTAAAATATACTCTATCACAAAACACTTGAATGTGTTGCATTACAATTTTCTCATTGGTTATTTGAACCTATTTTCATACAGATGTGGAAATCTTTCCTAAAACCACACAAATTTGCTCATGGACAGAAACTTTTTGTGAGTTGCGACTGTCTGTTGTTTTTGCCAGTTGCGACTGTCTGTTTTTTTTTTTGCCATTTGGTCAATTATTTTCATTTTACCTTCCTCTTCCAATTTTCATTCCATACATTTTTCTTTGGCAGACCGTAATTAAAATTATTGACTGGCACAAAAACCTGTGCATGCACAGAAATGTTTGCTTGCGACCATTTGTCACGTTTGTTTTCAGGTCAATTATTTTAATTTTCTTTAAAAAAATGCAGAACCACCTCCACTCCTTGAAGATGACGAACTTGCGGATTTAGAAACCCAGAAGGCGACACAAGGTGAGATTCTATATGTAGAAAAGTGCAAAACAGTATAAACTACACTGTAAAGCTACCTTTAATATTGCTCTTCATTTTTGTTGTAATGTGCATATTTATATTGTATCATACGATGTACGAGTTGTAGATATTTCACTATTACTATGTAACTGCACTTAAATCCTGATTTACACACTTTATTTATTTTGTTTTGTACTTAATTTTGTTGCTCAACATATTGAACATCATCTTCCGGTCATATGTTATATGTTAATGAAAATTAAGGGGTTTCAGGGATGAGCGCCGTACAAGGGTTTTCTATAGCTCAGTCGGTAAGAGCACCGGTCTAGCAATTCGGAGGTCTCGGGTTCAAATCCTGTTGGAATCCCATTTTCTTTGCTCTTTTTCAATGAGACTATATTTTAGGGCACAAATGTTTACTAAGTGGATCACTTTAATAAAGCTATTTTCCAATCTTGTCATTCTATTTTCAGAACCGGGTGCAGTCGCTGACAAACGCACAGAGGGCGGGGCTGAAATAGATGATAACAGCTCCCCTGTGTAAAGGAGTTAAATGGTTAGAAGATGACAAGTGGAGAATTTGCAAAAGAGACCAAGTATATCCCAGATGGATTTCAATTTTTTGTTACATTTTTTCTTTATTAATAGAAGATACTAAAATGAAATAGACGGCGATAGTTCCCAAGTGTAAAGGGGTAAAATGGTTAGATGAGAAATGGAGAATATGAAAGAGGCAAAGTATATCCCAGATGGATTTCCATTTCTGGTTTATTTCTTCTGTAATAAAAGACAACAATAACAAGAAAATAGATAGCGATAGACCCCCAGTGTAAAAGGGGTTAAATGGATAGATGATGAAAAGTGGAGAATATGAAAGAGGCGAAGTCTTTCCCAGATGGATTTCCATTTCTGGTTTATTTCTTTTGTAATAAAAAAGAACAATAACAAGAAAATAGCGACAAGAAAAAATTGTCTGAGAAGCAGGGAATTCTGAGAAGAGCCAACGTATATCCAAGACGAATTTCCATTTCTTGCTCCATTTCTACAGACAAGAACATAATTACACAAGAACTTTTGATGTAAAAGTTTGATACAGACTGGGTAGATACAGTTTTGTTTTGACAATCATCAGCAATATTGATATCCAAGCATACTAAAGATTATGTAGAAGCAGATTGCATGCCCTGTTTAGATAGTTGGCTGTTTTTATTTAATTTTACTTTGAGAGTATAAGTAGACATAATTATTGTCTAGTTTTTGATACTTTTGTATTTGTTTTAACCTATCCATCTCATGAGGAGAAGGATTGTTTATTTGTGTTGTAATCCAAGCATTCCATTTGTTTTTTTCTCACAAAGATTATGGTGCGTTAAGAGATACTTAGGAAGTGGGTTATGTACTGTACTGTGCCAAAATAAATGTTGGCTTCATAATCAATGGAACATCCATTTTTTTTTAGTTCACTGTTAACAGTTTTTTGTTATCGTAAGTTTGTTGTATGAGAATAAAGTAATTGGCATACATAGGGTTGCTAGGGATGCATAACGTGAAAACAAAACATTTAAATGCATACTGTTATTGCAAGTTTGTTGTATGAAAATAAAAGTAATAGGTAAACATAGGGATGCATTATCTTGAAAAATGCATACTGTACTATGCTCAACATAACTATGCAACATTTTTGAAGGATTATTGATAGTAGTGTTATTTTTTTATTTTCTCTTTGCCGATTGGCTTGTCATTGATTCAGTGCCATTCCCCATTTTGTGCCAAAAATGCAGCTGACCTTTTTGTTATTTTTGTTTGTTTTTTTTACAATTAATTTTGCCAAAGAATGAAAAAGTAATGATTTTGGAAGAAACTGGTGCTTTGTTTGGTAGATGTTGATTCCTTAGTTTAGGGTTGAACTCCAATGCTTGAAATATGGGGACAATTAGGAAAGAGTTCTGAAAATGACTTAAATTTGATTTGTTGATAACCAGTTTACTTATAACAGAAGTTGTGAGCAATTTCATAGAAAAGTTTCAAAAGTAGAAATATTGTCTGATACAGTGATTTATTATGCTTGTGTAATTGAGTTAGTAGAAGTTTTATTTTGAGCATATTTAGTGTCTTCTTTTTATTAAATAGTTACATCAAATGTTGATGAAGACCATAAGATGTGTGAAACGGTTTTTATAATTATGTTAATGTTAATATGTTACCCATGGTCAGTGGTATGATAGGAATGTTTTTGTTAATTTTTGTCATAAATTATCATTCCCATTTAGAAGTATTAACCCTATAATATAGCCCGGGCTATTTTGAAAATGCATAGCCCGGGGGGAGGGGCTAATTTGGCCCCCCCCCTAAGATCTCGGCCGCGAAGCGGCCGTTCGCCGCGAAAACTTGCACGCATGTTTAGTGAAGTGTATAGAATACTACAGTAATTTAAACATTTTTGAAAAATGCACTAATTTGCATAATTATGGTAATTTATGCAAATAAGGTCATAAATTCATATTTTCACCCATAAATCATATATTCTTCATAATTGAACATTGGTTTTCACTACATTTGTTGTTTAGACCATTTGAAATAATAATACAATAAAAAAATTTGGAAGAGCCACGTTCTTCCTTATGTTTTCTATTGTTTTTATAATTTCTTATGTATTTCTTTGTTTTTGTAGCTTATGTATTTTATTGTTTTTGTTGTTTATTTTATTTCTAACGATAAATCAACTACTATGAACCCCAAAACAAACACCTAAATTGTAAACAAGACCAAATAGCCAATGATATATCCCTTTTTATGCAAACTGATATTTCCATATGTTTTGTACACAAATCACAAAATCTAGCAATTTTCGGGCTGACATGCGTAGACAAAAGGTCATGTGACTTTGTAACGGTAGGTCCGATTTTCAAACATTTTATTTCAAAAGATGCACAAGACCCAATAGAAAAATGTCATGAAGTTTCAGCACAAGTTTTTTTCGCGTTAAAAAATTATCGCGAAAAATGTCGAGGGGGGGGCCATTTTAGCCCCCCCCCGGGCTGTATAGGGGCAATCAGAACAATAAGGCAGTATTATTTTATTTTGTTGTCTTTTACCACACACTTTCTAAAGAATATATGAGAATAAGTGTTTACTGTGATTATATTTTCATATCTTTTCTTGATATAAAGAAAAGACATATCACACTGGGCCTCACATTCATGACGTCTTGACAGTTGCTCATTCCATTTCATTGCAATTATAAATGTACACACCGGCTGGTTGTCATGAGGAACAACAACTCCTGTTTGACTAATGAAGATTGTGACCGGCTAGAGCAAAACCCGGCACTTGTCGGTAAAAATAAAACATGTAGATTTTCATACCATTACAAAGGTCTCATCAGAAGCTTTCATTTGATGCTTTGTTCTATTGGCGAAGATATGGTTGTTTCAAATTTACAATCATAAGTCTTTTACACACATTGTGTGAACATGAATTACCGACAAGTGCCAGGTTTTGCTATAGCCTGTCACATATGATGTGGTAATCACTGCAAGGAATGCTCTAAATAAATAAGTGTATTTTTTTGCCTGCCTCTATTTCACTGCATGTTTATTTCCTTATATTCTACATTCCATACATTTTGAAAGTGTTGCATGTATCAAATATTTTTCCTTTGTTTCAGTTCAGATAGTGTGTAACTTACCAATTGCATTTTTATTTGTTTATCCTCAGTTTTACAGGTACTTTTACACACCGTTCTTTAATAACTTGAATGTCTTCATGTTGATTTCCGGGTCTTCCTCTCTTTCTACTGCCTTGAACCATTCCAGACACCACACCTTTCCTTAATCCTCTGTCTCTGCACATCGGCCTTGGTTGCTTCATCCAGGCATGGAGTGATTTTTGTCTTTGAATGGTATGTAGTATAAGAATTACAATTTCTGAAGAACAAAGGATGAATTCAACCATGGTTTATGCAGTTACTCTGATGGTGATGAGGGACCCATTTAAAAAGTCACAAACATTTTGCATATTGAAGATGGAATGTTAATTCCTTGAGCCAATAAGAAGAATGTCTGTTTTCTCATGGTTCAGTAACTCAGTTTCAGGTAATTACTATCCATCCACATCTACATCTTAGCCATACAGTCCTGAATCTCCTGACATGCAGTAAGGTCTGAAACGCCTAGCTTGAAGGCAACATAGAGTACGAGTATCGGCAGCGTAGAGATGATAATTGATGTGACGCTTTGCAATATCCCCCAAGGGTGAAATGTACATGTCAAATAGAATAGGTCCCAGGACAGCTGAGTGAGTTCTTGAAGTAGGTTGTTTGAGAGCGTGACTCGGCATTGACAGACTGGTGCGAGTTGCACGTCATATGAGGTAGGGTTGAGGCAGCATTGCTTTCAGGTCTGAAGGACATATACCGGTGTGCATCTTGTAGAGGACAGCAGCAGCAGCTACTTGCCGTCTATGTTGTAGAGAGGGGGTATTCAGTTCAGAGCGTGCCACTTTTCCATCCACACCGATGATGCGCAGGGCTTTGCCCCGGGGGGGGCACTCGAATTATTTTTTGACGGGGGTGTGCCGCACGGAACTCTGAAATGGGGGTCTGAAGAGCTACATGTAACTACAAGCACAAAATATAGGGCCTTTGGAGCTACAAAATCCCTTAAACGCACAAAATATAGGGTCTTTGGAGCTACAAAATCCCTCAAAGGCACAAAATATAGGGTCTTAAGAGCTACAAAATCCCTGAAAGAGGAGTTAAGGGGTCTAAGGAGCAGACTAAAACTACAAAATACATAGACTCGGAGATTCCAAATACCTACGGAAACCCTTAAAAAGGCTAAAAATTGTGGTCTAAGGAGCCGAACTAGGAGAAGAATAATGGATTTGGCGCTACTCAAATACAAAGCCAAGTCATTCCGGGGGTCTATGGAGCCAAACTAGAAGAAGAATAAAGGATTGTCGCTACTCAACTACCTAGCCAAGTCATTCCGAGGGTCTATGGAGCGGAAAGTTTTGAAAATCGGGTATCTTTAGAGCTATGATTGAGTGTGAAAAAGGGGGTCTTTTAAGCGGCACATACCCGTCTTACATTATACATGAGTGCCCCCCCCGGGGGCTTTGCTCTGGATACGGTCCAGCAGTCCAAGTGTTGAAGCGGATGCGTTCATCCAACACAGAGAGGCATATTCCATGATGCTACGAATTTGAGCCTTGTAGACCATGGCTTTCCCTTTAGCATCTAGCTTGGTTGACATCCTTAAGATGAACCTCCTTGACAGTCATGACTTGTGGTGTTTGCTTCTTGAAAAAACACACTTTGTATTTCTTTCTGGTTTAGTTTGAAAGTTTTTATTAAGTAATAAGTTGAAACGTGTAAATAATTTGTGTCATATTTCCGTGATTTTGGGGTTAGAGAGTTTAAAATTAAATATCTGAATTGTTTTTGTTTTCAAGTACAATGTAACTAACTCTATGTGAGAAATACTTCGATCAAGCTTTGATCTCCGCTAAATAGTTCCCTCCTCGCGGTCTTGTTGATGTATGTGATGCTTCTACAAACACAGACTCTGTCTGTGTTCTATGGGCGCAATCTGGGGCTGAAGACAAGCAACTAAAATCAGTCGTCCTCCCTGAAATTTGTTTTCAAATACAATGTAACTAACTCTATGTGAGAAATGCTTTGATCAAGCTTTGATCTCTCCGCTAAATAGTTCCCTCCTTGTGGCCTTGTTGATGTCTGTGATGCTTGTACAGACGCAGACTCTGTCTGTGATGCTTGTACAGACGCAGACTCTGTCTGTGATGCTTGTACAGACGCAGACTCTGTCTGTGTTCTCTGGGCGCAACCTGCGGCTGAAGACGAGCAGCCTCCAGCAACTAAAACCGATCCTCCTTCCCTGATCCTGATCCTGATCCTTACGGATGAATGCACTTTTGTCTTGTCCTTGTCATGAATCTATAGCCTTTGCTAGTACTGAAGGATAGAGACCCCACACTGGTGCCCTCTGCAGAGCTAGTGTGTCTACAGCCTTTGCCAGAACTGAAGGATAGAGATTCCCACTGGTGCCCTCTGCAGAGCTAGTGTGTCTACATCCTTTGCCAGAACTGAAGGATAGAGATGCCCCACTGGACTGGTGTCCTCTGCAAAGCTAGCGTGTCATACATTATTGAATATAGCAGAATGATAAACCATTGAGTAGTGTGTCTTTTCTTGGGTCATTGGGAAATAGTGTAGCTTCTAGTGCAGCTTCTAGTGCAGCTGAAATTGAGGCAGTGTTCATCTCGGTTAAGACATTGTAAAAATCTGAAACCTTTGCTTGTACAGTGCGTGCAGTGTTGGCCGTTGGCTGCCTCAAATATCACATAGTCTGAATGATTATAAGAGTGCCGTATGACCTATGAAAAGGTAGGGCAACATAGGTGTACATTCTAGCAAGATGATAAACTATAGACTCGTGACTGCCAACAGAAGATGTGTAGCTAATGGGGCTGCTGAGAGCTAAATTGAGATGGGGCTGCTGAGAGCTAAATTGAGATGTTGCTGTCAAATCTAAAACCTTTTCTCGTACCGAAGAATAGAATGGAGATACATGTATTTCAGGGATGTCCTATGCAGTGGTAGGACAACATACATGTACTGTACATAGTAGCATGATAATGATAAATGAACCATTGAGTGATTGTCAGACCATTTGGAAGAAGTGCAGCTTGAAGTGTTGCTGAAAATTGAAAAAGAGCTCGTGTCGGTGGAGATGTTACTCTTCAAACTGCCCAACTTGTTTGGTGATACCAGCAGTGAAATGATTGCGGGCAACTCCAGACTAGTTGTGTTGGTGTTGTGGGTCGTGGGCTAAGTTGTGGGGTCGTGGTTTTCAGTGAGGTTCTGTGATGTTCGTGTTTCTGGCGTTTTGGCAAAGATGGTCGTGTAGGCTTTCTTCTCGTTGCTTCCAGGTCGGGTGTTGTAAGACACTTTCTGTAATGATCACGGGCATCTCCAGACTTAGTTGTGTGGGTGTTCTGGGTCGTGGGCCGAGATGTTGGGTCGTAGTTTTCGGTGAGGTTCTGTGATGTTCGTGTTTCCGGCGTTTTGGCAAAGATGAATGTGTAGGCTTTCTTCTCGTTGCTTCCAGGTCGAGTGTTGTAAGGCGTCTCTTGTAGATCGTTGGAGTTCTGGTAACCATGCTTCTTTTATGCCTCCTAGGCTCTACTTCCTGGTGTCTGGATGTCTCATGTGCTTTCATTACATCACGGCTTCGCGTTCTGTATTTGCAGAACCGGCAGTCCCAGAATGCTTCGTGGGGTCGTGGTGTCCAGTGGCGATTCATCTACAGTGAAATGGAACCCTGTCTTTTTCATGGGATGAGAATGATGTTCAATGTCAGCTGAATGCAATGTAGTTTTGTATGTGCCCTACTGATGTCTAGGGCGATGTTTCTGCATTCATACAGCAGGATGACAAAACGGTTGAAATAGTGTAGTTGGTGAGAAAGTAGTTTCCTAATGTTTTCATTTGTTCCCAAGAATGATAATAGAACAGCTAACAAAATCAAGTGATGCAATTACAACATAACCAATATGATGAAAAGAAAATGAAAATATGTAGCTATGAATAATATTTGTCTTCCAATATTCAATGCGGGGATCGGGCTTGAATGGCGCTAAGATTGCAGTGCGTGCGGAGATGGCTGTGGAGACTGATCACAGTTGATTCAACTATAAGTGACATAATGCAGGCAATCACAAGACGGTACCTCACCTCGCCTATCACATTTTGTCTTGAGTGATTGATTGCAACGGTGCCAGCAGTGGCTTGGCAACCAACTTGCATCATTCTCTGTCCTTTGCCTATCTCAGTAGCTCGCTCGGCTTCAAGCCTGCCCAATCATTGATGCCATCATCTTTTTACCCCCGTCACTCCCCCCCCCCCCCCCCCCACCCTTTTCTCCATCCTTATACTATGCCTTGTAGCACCAGCTTGGCAAGTTGTTACAATCACAATGCGTCAGTTCCATCTAAGTTGGAGTCTCTTCATCGTCGTGTTGGTGGAAAGAGGAGCAAAACCATGTTAGTGCTGAAACGAATCTAATGACAATAAAGTTCCTTTTCGAGGCGGTTCACAAGTGATCCAATCTTAGCTCTCATTTTCCTCCTGGTGTGGACAAATCAAGAAATGTTAAATCTGTTTGATTCTGTTAAGAATACCTTTCAGCAATATCCTATCCTTAGAAATGTATGCAGTGGGTTGAAAACTTGATACATAATTGGATGTATGGGTTTGGGCTTACTCGGTTGGTCCTCTCTTGGCAAATTGTGGAGCACCTGTGTGGTGAGATCGGTCACCATCAGATTCTGGTCTTTGCTTCAAACTAAGTTCCTTGTCTGACGATGGTGAGATTTATAATCGCTACATTGGCGTCTTCTTGATCATTCTCCTTGATGGTGAAAACATGACAATGATTGGCTATTTGTGGAGGAATGGATCTCTAACCTTTGAGGACGACGACGATGAAGCCATGAACCCTGAGGGAGGACTCATCGTAAGGGTTGACCGGGCGCCTGCGAAGGATGCCTTGGCGAGAAAAATCACACTTCCACGGGTTATAAACAATATAATGCTCCGCTGGGAAATACTACCTTATTCGGCTCCATCCCAGCGCGGTAACCTGGTAACAACGTTTAACAGTTCCTACTATACATACTTAATCCTACAACGACGATATAACTTCTTACAACGACTATAATAAAACTGTTCGATACTGGCGATTCCAGGGTAGATTAATGTTTCTGCTTGCGTGTTCCTCTTGGAAAATTGGGATGTGTTTGGTCGCTCTCTGGTCCTGGCTTCTGCAAGCAATCAATGCGAGAGTACTGCTCTGTACTATTCGTATGTGCAACAATGGTGTGATTTCATTGATTGGAATGGATTGCTTCATTTGAACTGAAGTTCTCCGGCTGCTGAAGTTGTCCGCATCGATTCTGCATCTCACTTCTGGTAGCATCACAAAGCGAATTCTTGAATGAACTTCAGAGGTCTGATGTGCTTACTCTTTGAAGTTTGGTAGCTTTGTTTTGTTTTCTTATTAACGATAAATTATGCCCAATTTGTAATCATTAAAGTTCTGTATGATTTTTTTCTAGAGCATTCAATGCAGTGATTATCAAGTTGAACCTTGTTATAATGAGTGCTATGGGACCTTTAAAATTACCTTTTCATATCAGGTATGTTCTTGTACATGTACTTGAATATCAGGGTAACCTCCCCCTCCCCCCCCCCCCCCCAAGAATAAAAGAAATGAGCTTGTACTAGCTACATTAGCTTGTTATAAAAGGGTTGTTATAGCAGAGCTCTCTCATTAGTACGGTTCTACTGTATTAAAATTGTAAACTATGGTTATGGATTTAAACCCAAATTGTATGGTCATGTACGCAAGAAAAAAAACAAAACCCAAGCTAACAAACCTGACTAGACTCAACAGTGATGTTTTAGGATTTCAGATGACGGTGACAAATAATAATAGTCCAATATGATGTGTGCGAGTAGTATTTTATTTTATGATACACTCTAATTACAGTTCGTTTTGTGTTTGATTAGATTAGTATATTATGATGAGTAAGATAATGATGTACATAGACAGAGTGTCTCTGTGGGGTTATTAGAGATAAGTTTATGCAATGCATGTTCTGCAAGGTCATCACAGGATGGTTATAATTTCAAGGCTGACTTTTTGTATTGTTCATAAATACAATTATATTATATATGTTTGATTATGATAAGTTACATGTTCATGTATATAACAGTAAAGCAACTTCAAATTATTGTTTTGTTAAAAGTTGCAAATATGTATTGCACCAACAGTATTTTTTGTACATGTTCACAAGCTACATGATAATTATGCACAGTATAGAGAGTTCAATTATTTTGTACTTAGTCAACTCGTAAAGAAAGAGCGTATTATTTAGTTTGTTGTAAAGCTTCCATTGAGCAGTCTTCCATTATCGCTCTACAATGTATTCATTTTTTTAAAGTACTATTTGAAAGTTTTTTATATTCATTAGACGATAGTTTTTACCATGTTTTGCTACAGTTCAGAAGCATAAATAAAAGAACTCTTTATCGTAAAGTTCATTTCAGTTGTACACTTTCTACATTACTGTGCCATCTGTCTATGGGCGTTGAGCCTTACGTACATGTATATAATTCCTATTGTTCAGCGGGGGATGACTGAATAGAATCCGGGGGGGGGGGGGGGGGGGGGGGGGGGGGCACTGATGTATAATGTAAGACGGGTATGTGCCTCTTAAAAGAACCCCGTTTTCACACCAGATTGCCGCTCTCAAGATACCCGATCTTCAAAAATTGCCGCTCCATTTTTGTAGCTCCGAAGACCCTAATTTTGTGCTTGTAGTCGGCTCTTAAGACCCCCTTTTCAGAGTTCCGCGGGGCACACCCCTGTCAAAAAATAATTTGAGTGCCCCCCCCCAGGAATAGAACATCCCCGCTGAACAATAGGTATCAATTACAGATGGACGCCCATGCTGCTGTCACTTCCTAAAGTGATCCATTAACTTCACAAGATTGTTTGAAAAGCGATATTTAAGACTTCAATCATTATA
>JBAMJV010002079.1:0-60465 GCA_037951105.1 Echinarachnius parma
ATAGCGCCTAATATGATTGATAATCATCTCTAAGAGCTATTTATCGTTTGTGTATTTACTTGTTGAAATATATAACTTGTGGAATATGGAAATCAATTCAAATCAAATCATATAAATAATTCAGGGTCACATGGCGAGCTGACACGATACTTGGCGGAAAAACTAGACATCGTTGTTGTTTCAGTTGAGTGAGTAAACAATATAATTTATAAATCATGATCAATTAAGATTGCAGTCTATACAATTGCCTTCCTCACATTTCGACTTATCCCTTTTTGTCTTCTTATTTGTTGGTACCACCACCCAAATCTAATATTCTTATTATAGAAAGGTAACATCTTTAGTATTCCATTCCATCAACAAGTTCACAAAAATAGGTTTTCAGAAAGAAAAAAAATTATTTGGAAAACGCATCACCATTCTAAAGCATGCGTTCATGCGGTCTGAATTGAGTAGACTACTGCGTGTGCAGCAAGCGAATCGCCCGGGATTATATTGCCTACAAACGTACGCGTGAATAGCATTGGCGCACTCGCAAACCAGGAACCAGGAAATAGTAGTGGTTCCGTAAGTGGTGGAAATTAATTGCTTTGTTTATGAATTACACAACCCTTTGTAAAATGTTGGGTATCTATTTGATATCACAAAACAGTACCTAAACATATAGTAATGTGTTGTTATTTGCCCGGTGGTCCCCTTTACATCGAAGCTCCGATATTACTAAATGAAAATAATGATAATATTGAATATTTATATTAATTTGTTTCCAATTGTACTGCCTCTTGAAGCACTTACGCTTAGCCAACTGACAGGCATAATCTAAAGGTGAACACTGATATATCTTGAAAAACGGGAAACGTGAAAGCAATTATCCAATATGATTGGGAGAGGAGGGAGTATGTGTTCGTCTAAATGTACACGAATGCTTTGTACAAATTATGTAATACATTTTGAGGAACGCCGATCGAGTTTTGGTACACTAAATTAATTTGTGTTTGTTCCCCATCCCTTGCTCATTGTTAAACCCCTACAGGTACCGACTTGCCCCGACCCATCCATTCCCGACAGGCTTTGAAGATTGCCTGAAGGCAACGCAATGGTTCCTCGACCACGCGGTCGATTTTGGCGTCGACCCGGATCGTGTGGTGCTGAGTGGCGACAGCGCCGGTGGTCATCTGACCAGCACCATCAGTATGAATCTGCATGACGATACATCGCGCCCGGGCATAAAGCTTCAGGTTCTCTTCTACCCTTGGCTTCAGATCTTTGACCTCAGCACTCCGTCCTACCAGAACTATGTGGCCAATTTTGGAGACACAGGGATTGTTGCCAAACCCGGGATAGCGCTGGTCTTATCGGCCCTTTTACTGGGTAGGATTGACCGACACTTCATGGAGCAGGTGCTGACCAATGCACACGTCAGCGAGGAGTTCAGGCAGTCGGCACAGTATAAGAAGGTGTTGGACCAAGATGTTGTTCACAGGAAGCTGAAGACGACACCCGCAGGAAGCAGCGTAGAGGGCGCCACTCATACTAATGCCACACTCTGGGAAGAGATCAAGGATCGTCTGCTGGATCCGAGATTAGCACCACTTTTCCGGAAGGACTTCACTGGTATTAACAAATGTCTTTAACACTGTAGCGTAGCTACGGCGGGGGCTTCCCTAATAATTTAACAATAACGCATATCATTCGATTTATAGCTGGTTCCAAATTACTCGAATATTTAAGCTGAATGAAATTCAACATCCAAGTCATCTATCCTACTCTTTTCCTTATATATTTTTACAAATTATGTTTCAATACATACATATACATATGAGTTATCGGCAACATTACCCGAAAGGTTCCTCAAATTGAGATCTCACGTCGACTGTATTATGTAAACACACAGAAAGACATTGATGATAATATTATTCAGACTACTCCTCAAAATAATCTCAGATTATGATTAAAATAATATACTACACACATGTATCATGAAAAAACGACGGAGACACCGACTTCATAACTATTTAAATTTAATTCAAAAATGATAATGTTCATTTTATAATTTAGATCTCTTGCAAAATTCCCCAAAGAAATATTTTCCTATTATATTTAATTTTTATTATATATCGCTCCTTTTGGAATCACGTTCATTTCCGGTGTATAATAATGTTATATGTTGTTACTTTCTATAATGTTCAGGTCTCCCGACGGCGTTCATAGCTACGTGTGACCTGGACAGTGTCCGGGATGACGGGATCTTCTACGCGAGACTCCTGGAGGAGGCAGGAGTGCCGGTCACGTGGAAGAATTATGCAGGAGCATTCCACTCCATTGCAGTGGCAGGACCGATCAAGAACATCCCCACTGGGCTCAACATGGTCAACGATGCAATCGACTTTATTCGAGATAACATTTAGAACAGTCGATGATATGATTTGTCTTTCAATTGAAGGTTTTTAAATCTAATGCAGGCCTATATGCAGCTGCTTTTATCCGGCAAGATGCAATCGACATTATCATAACATTTAGAACAGTCAATGATACAGTGACGTAATGAGCCCAAACTTTTTGGGGGGCTAAACCAAATCCGCACGACCAAGCCCGAAGGAGCGTAGTCTTTCGTCAAGACTCTCACGCTAGCGGAGAGTGAGCGAAGCGAACACATCGAGCGGGAAGAGGGAGATATGGGAGCCAGTTCGTTTCGCTCGCTGACCCCGTGCTCTCTCACAGCTAGCTAGCTCGCGATCGCATAGAGAATCTCCAAGCCATATAGAGCCTTGACTAAAGGCTAGAAGGAGCGAAGCGACTGGGGGGGGGGGGGGGGGGGGGGTGGGAGTGGGTGTCCCCCTCCCACGGTAGGGAGCTTTTTCATTTTTTAACTTGAAACTGTGCAATCTGTTGCATACCTAGAAAGGAAATTCTGATTTGACGACTGTGCGTTAGTGCGTCATCATCGTCATGATTCTACCAACCAGAAGAGGTTATGATTGATTCATGAAGGTTTTTTTTTTTTTTTTGGGGGGGGGGGGGGGGGGGGGCAACAAGTCCATTTTGTATACTTATTTCCATATAGCACCATGGCAAACTTCTTAAATCCAAAATGGCTGCTCCCCAAAGAACACGACTTCATTCTCTTGGTTATGTTAGAACGATATGACAATTTTTGGACTCTCAATTATTGGAATTAGCAATTAGAATATTTGAGTTTCAATGCAGTTGGTTGCTAACAGCTCAAACATTACACTCTCATAAAAATAAATGCCCTTAAAGTGGCAAATAGAATTAATTCCTACAAAATGCCAAAGGCGGCCATCTTGGATTTATGTGGGTTGCCAAGGTGATACCTCGAATTAGGTAACATAAATGGATTTCCTGCCCCCCAAACCGTTGGAAAAGTGGTATTTCTTGTCTGTTTTACCTTCTTGGTTTACACTATATGCACGATTTTACCTGATTTCTGGGAATATGCAAATTGTGAAAATAATTGAGTCATGCTAATTACATGCATTGTTAGATGTTGCCAAGACGGCAACCAAGCTAAAGTATCTTTAATACACATTTAGAACATGATTGAAGAAAACAAAATTTATTTATTGCTTATTAGAGGCTGTAGCCACTGAAAACCAATAATATTAATACATATGCAAATTAGGAGCAGCCATCTTGGATTACAGGGTTTTGCCAATATGGCACTTCCAAACGAGCACCGGAAATGGATTCCTTGCCCCAAAATACCTTACAATAATTGTTTTAAATACTAGTGTACTATTCCTAGATAGAACATGACCCCTGACCTTAATTCACAATTATGCAAATTAGCTCATTATTTATAATGCAAATTAAACCACTTTCCCCAGCTTCGATTTCTTAGGACTTTTTGTATGTTGTTCAGGGGATTTTCCTGAACAAAATTGCGAAGAAAAATCCCATGTTGCAATTTTGCCGAGGTTACCCCCTAATATTTGCTAGATTGACTGGACTACACGACCGATTCCCGAGGGAGCGAAACAATAACCGAGAGGGGGGAAGGGTGATTGGAGGATGTGATGGTAGGTGGGTGCACGGTAAAGGTGCTTTTGTAATGTTTTACTTGAAATTATGCAACCTGGTGCATACTTCGAAGGAAATTTGACTTGACTTTTTTTTTTTTTTGGGGGGGGGGGGGGGTGGGGCAAGCGTCCCCTCCCAAAACCCCCCCCCCCCCCCCCAGTACGCCAGTGCAATGATATATAACTGCGTTTTCCTTCAAATTAAATGATTTCAAACTTATTGAAGGTCCATGCTCTTATCCGGCGAGCTATTATACACTCAGCAAAAAAAGAAAGTAATGACTTTTTCAAGTCCAAAATTTTCATATAAAACTTTAATAAAAATCAATAAATTACATATCAAATTTAAGAAAATTTAATTGTTTTTCAACCTGCCAGGTGAAAACAAATTAAAACTTGACGCATGAGTGAACACATTTGTTTTTCTCTTCCAATGTGCAAAAGTAAAAATTGCAAAAATGGACAGTCTGCCATTTATGTGTAAATGCCCGTCCACAAAAAAAATGGAATCAAAAGATTTACACACTTACACAATGGCTTTATCTTTGAATGAGAGACAAATGTGGTTAAACTGCATTATTGATATTCAGCATGCGCTGTCGATGTACTGCGCTCAGTGCGCTGTTTAACAGTCATGGTGGCCCAACAAGATATTGACTTTAAAAAAAGAAACACTGCAAAGAAAGAAAGATACTGACTCTAAACAAACAAAGATTACTCTTTTTAATGATAATTTTCTTTACAAGTGCAATGAACCATGCAAACCTTTATCGTGTTTTGTTTAACTTTTCTGTGCAATATGACTGTTTATATTTTTTGTGCAATTTTGCAATTTTTACTTTTGCACCTTGGAACAGACAAATGAATGTGTTCACTCATGCGTAAAGTTTCAATTTGTATTCACCTACCAGGTTGCAAAACAATTAAATATCCTTTAATTTGATATATAATTTATTTGTTTTTTATCAAATCTTATATGAAAAATATGAACTTGAAAAAGTGTTTACTTTCTTTTTTTGCTGAGTGTATAATAGTACTTGGTTATAGTACTTGGTATTGCGTACTTGGTTAATGTCATTTCCTTTAGCAGTGAAAAACATGAAACCGAATTGTATATTTGTATGTCATATATTCATACTTTTATATGTAAAAACTTTAATGACAAAAAGTGATTATATGTATAGGCATATCTGAATTGAGATTAAAGTGCTATGTATCAATCAAGATGAAATTAATGGTCACCTCACGGCAATCACTGGACCTCTCAGTTTGTATGTTTAAATAATGTATTTTAAAGTGCTGGTTAAGTTTCGGTATTGAAAGCGCTTTAAGAAATACTTTATTTGTGAGGTAATGCAAAACTGAGCGTCAAATTTGAAAGAGCATACACTTAAATGACAGAATAAACTTAATTTGATCAAAATCGGTTCAGAAACAGCTAAAATATCAATTAATGTATTCAATCGGAATAGATGTGGGCTCCCATATTTATTCAATAATTTAAGAAAAACAAATGCATGCTTACTCTTTTTTAAATGTAATGTAATGTACATAAGAGGTTTTTAAATAGTAATAATTATTTTAAGAAAACATAACATGCACAATGTCATATTTGTTATCAAATAATACATAAACATGAGTATGGAACGGCCTTGCCTGAACACGCAACTGACTACTGAAGTCTGAATAACTTTATTTTACTTTGTTACCATGGTTACTATAATAGTGAATTGTGATTGGGAATCTCCAGATTCGAAAGCTTGTTATCATAATCATGGTTATACTCCGATCGTGGTGTTCTCACCAACAAGTGGACAAAAATGTGAAACACTACGTACAAGAAAGAATTGGGAACAAGCATGCATTGAAACACTAGTGGAGGTGTATCATGTCAATAAACCCATCTACTGGTATACATAAAGTGTGATAATTTGTTTTCTTCTTCAAATACCGATAATATTCTATAATTTGATATGCTGCTTGTTGAAGAGGCCGATGACATGACAATTCACATTCACATAGATATATGTTATCACAATGATGCCGAGATCAAAACCGCTTATGCACACAACCTTTGCACTTTGGTATCTAAAGCCCGGCGCAGACAGAGCCGACTCGACCCGATCCGACTGGTTTTCAGTCAGCCTGGAGTCTGTTTCACTTAGTCGGAGCCGATCCAACATGTTGAATCGGCCTCGAATGATCTCCGACTGGCACTTGACTGGAAAAAACCGGAGTCCTGAGGCAGCGCATACTGAGTAAAACAGGCTGAAAACCAGTCGGATCGGGTCAAGTCGGCTCTGTCTGCGCCGGGCATAAGACGATCGAGCTATATGGCTATTCAGTCATGCATGATGCTGTATTTTAAAGCAGAGCCAAAAGTATGTCATTCTTGAATTATATCGCCCATTTCTTTTTTTAAAAGTTAAAATATACAGTTTTTTACCAGCTAATTATTTGGTTCTTAAAAGATTTTGTAAAACAAAATATAATACACCACATGCTTCAAAGGAATCTATAGTAACTTTGTTAACAATGTGCAAACAAGGAGGAAAAGTTGATAAAATAAGTAGCCTATTTATGTAATATGATATGTCCACTAAGTAATGTGTGAAAAATACACGTTAAATGGGTGTCATAGGTATGGCCGATAAATGAACGGAAATGCAAACTGATATTCGCTAACTCATTGCACTGACTTTGTACACAGTTATAACTTTCCAGCGGATAATACCAACTCGTAAATATCTCTTTAACGAAAGGGACATTAAAATACAAAACCTGTCTTGGTATTACGAATACAACAAGATATGAGAGAACCACCAGAGTTTTAAGCAAGTATTGTGATTTTGATTGTTTGTTACACATGTAAAACTCAAGATAATAAAATGAACTTTTCATATCAGTCATGATACATAAGCCAAATTAAAAAAATATTTGATATGCCCTTGTTTGATGCATTTAACCGAGTATTACAAATTCACTTACAATGAATTTTCACAGGTGGTGATTTTGACCGACAAGTGTAGGGTTTTGCTATATCCAGTCACGTGTGTGTATGTGTTTGCTACATTAGATGTTCTTTTGTATAAAGGCTATTATATCATCATGCATGGTAGTAGCCATCACGAAATTGTTCATAAACATCACGCCGTGAAAGCCTTCTTCATAATGTGCTAACTTGACCGGTACTCCGTCATTTTCCAAACGTTGTTTGTAGAGAATGCCATCATCACGTAGCAGATCGAACCCGACAGTGAGAATAAATGCCTGGGGAAGCCCTGACAGGTCGCGTCGCAGTAACGGCGAGAAACGCGGATCCAGTATGCCGTCCGATAAACGCGCCCACAACGGGCTATCGCCGCTTTGTAAGTCGTTTCGCGTCTTGTAGTACCTAGGATCTCGAAATTCTGCCGGGATCTGCTCGTGACTGACGAACGAGTATTCCAAAGACTGCTGTTTGAATTCTGAAGAAGTGAAGTTGTTTGTCAGGAATTGTGACACGGCATAGTAGTCGTAGCTGCCAAATGAAAGAGTCAAGAAGGAAGTGAGATATGGCAAAGAGAGGGGACCTGCGTCACCGAAATCAGCGGCATATTTCTGATACGAAGGGGTATTCAGGTCTAACTTCTGAAGCCAGGGGTAAATCAAGACCTGGAGTTTGAGATCGGGCACCTCTTCGTCATCGTGGATCGCCTGAGCCACGGATGCAGACAGATGACCACCGGAGCTATCACCACCGATGCCGATGCGTTGTTGGTCGACACCGAAGTCGTTCGCGTGTTGCAGGAAATATCGCGTGGCCGTCAAACAGTCTTCAAACCCAGACGGATGTGGATGCTCAGGTGCAAGGCGGTAGCTGATATGAAACAAAATATTAAAAAACACTATGCAATTACCAATCAAATGCATGGTGCAAGAAAATTAATTTGGATCGGCATAGTATTGTTATTTTGAGAAGTACAGAATACTATGTTACTGAAAGTGACATATAACATATTGCTTTTCTTCAAATGGCTTATATTTCTGTCAACCGGTCAAGGGATGATATTTGTTTAAGGACACAACTTCATTGTACAGTGCGTATCATTTTTCGTTTTATTCATTCATTCATAATTTCATCGCATAAGCGTACAGTTATGATAATTCCCTTATTCTCATATTTAAACCCATTACTCATGAATCTGTAATGCTTTTACAATGGAGCGTGGATGCCGCAATTCCTACTGATACAAAGGATTGTAGCTCGTTATAGTTGCTTTGCATGTCCAAGTTCAGTTTATGACACGTATCATCAACGAAAAATACAAATTTACTTACTCAATGGATACAAGCACAATGTTGAGATCCTCTGCCATCTTCCTCGTGATGTGGTCGTAGGCATCTGCAGAGGTGAACAGTAAAGTCAAATTAAGTTGCAGTGACGAAATTAACATAATCAGATATGGTGCAATTTTATTTTTGTTGCAGTCGGTAAACATGTATTGCATTCAGATTTCTTTCACATTCTTATAATGAGCGATTTCAGTATAATTAAGATAATAAACTAGAAGGCCGACAAAGTCAGCATACCCACGCCTCCCATTAGCCCTGTTCTACCCCTTCGTCGGCCTCAACCCAGTCTAGATGTATTCAATATGTAAAAATGAACATCTGTTCATCTTCACATTAGTGTCGGGTCAATAATAATTATTAAATAAATAAATGTATTTTTCGGAAACTTACCAATTTCTTGGCGCTTCAAAGTTCAGATCAGCGTGTTGCAATTCAATTCCGTTCCGTATTAATTAACCCGGAATCGAAAGTACCGTACCATAACATATGGTACCGTGCGCGCGATCGCGATGCACACCTGGACTAAACTTGTTAGTTGCTGCTCGATTGGATTCAGCGCGAGCGAGGTTACCGTATACGTACCGCGCCTATAACGTGCAGATATTATTTAGGCACACACGTGCATTAAATACATACTCAAACTTCAAGGTTCCACAGAATTTGCAGGGGTCAACCAATCATCACCAAAATCTAATCGATTCTTCCATGTCACTATCCAAACATTCCCTGAAAATTTGGTGCAAATCCGTTCACCCGTTCTCTAGTTATCTTGTACACAAACAAACAAACAAACAAAAAAAAAAAAAAAAAAACAGACAAACAAACAAACATACGGAACCCTTTACATAACCCCCTGCCGATTTCATCGGCGTGGGTAATTATTACAGTATATTGATCAAATAATCCTAATATTACACGACTGCTATAGTTTCATGATGTGCATAATTTATGATCGTTCTTCAAACTGTTAAAATCGAATATAATCTTGAAAATACGCGATCATTACCAGAAAGAGAAATGTATAATGATAATTCATAATAGTAATTATAATTACTGAAAAAGTGTTTACTTTCTTTTTTTGCTGAGTGTATAATAGTACTTGGTTATAGTACTTGGTATTACGTACTTGGTTAATGTAATTTCCTTCAGCAGTGAAAAACATGAAACCGAATTGTATATTTGTATGTCATATATCCATACTTTTATATTTAAAAACTTTAATGACAAAAAGTGATTATATGTATAGGCATATCTGAATTGAGATTAAAGTGCTATGTATCAATCAATATGAAATTAATGGCCATTCACGGCAATCACTGAACCTCTCAGTTTGTATGTTTAACTAATGTATTTTAAAGTGCTGGTTAAGTTTAGGTATTGAAAGCGCTTTAAGAAATACTTTATTTGTGAGGTAATGCAAAACTGAGCGTCAAATTTGAAAGAGCATACACTTAAATGACAGAATCAACTTTATTTGATCAAAATCGGTTCAGAAAGAGCTAAAATATCAATTAATGTATTCAATCGGAATAGATGTGGGCCCCCATATTTATTCGATAATTTAAGAAAAACAAATGCATGCTTACTCTTTTTTAAAATGTAATGTAATGTACATAAGAGGTTTTTAAATAGTAATAATTATTTAAAGAAAACATAACATGCACAATGTCATATTTGTTATCAAGTAATACATAAACATGAGTATGGAACGGCCTTGCCTGAACACGCAACTGACTACTGAAGTCTGAATAACCTTATTTTACTTGTTACCATGCTTACTATAATAGTGAATTGTGATTGGGAATCTCCAGATTCGAAAGCTTGTTATTATCATAATCATGGTTATACTCCGATCGTGGTTTTCTCACTAAAAAGTGGACAAAAATGTGAAACACTACGTAGAAGAGACAATTGGGAACTAGCATGACTTTAAACAGTGGAGGTGTATCATGTCAATAAACCTACCTACTGGTATGCATACAGTGTGATAATTTGTTTTCTTCTTCAAATACCGATAATATTCTATAATTTGATATACTGCTTGTTGAAGAGGCCGATGACATGACAATTTCACATAGATCTATGTTATCACAATGATGCCGAGATCAAAACCGCTTATGCACACAACCTTTGCACTTTGGTATCTAAAGCCCGGCGCAGACAGAGCCGACTCGACCCGATCCGACTGGTTTTCAGTCAGCCAAGAGTCTGTTTCACTTAGTCGGAGCCGATCCAACATGTTGAATCGGCCTCGAATGATCTCCGACTGGCACTTGACTGGAAAAACCGGAGTCCTGAGGCAGCGCATACTGAGTTAAACAGGCTGAAAACCAGTCGGATCGGGTCAAGTCGGCTCTGTCTGCGCCGGGCATAAGACGATCGAGCTATATGGCTATACAGTCATGCATGATGCTGTATTTTAAAGCAGAGCCAAAAGTATGTCATTCTTGAATTATCGCCCATTTCTTTTTTTTAAAGTTAAAATATACATTTTTTTACCAGCTAATTATTTGGTTCTTAATAGATTTTGTAAAACAAAATAATACACCACATGCTTCAAAGGAATCTATAGTAACTTTGTTAACAATGTGCAAACAAGGAGGAAAAGTTGATAAAATAAGTAGCCTATTTATGTAATATGATATGTCCACTAAGTAATGTGTGAAAAATACACGTTAAATGGGTGTCATAGGTATGGCCGATAAATGAACGGAAATGCAAACTGATATTCGCTAACTCATTGCACTGACTTTGTACACAGTTATAACTTTCCAGCGGATAATACCAACTCGTAAATATCTCTTTAACGAAAGGGACATTAAAATACAAAACCTGTCTTGGTATTACGAATACAACAAGATATGAGAGAACCACCAGAGTTTTAAGCAAGTATTGTGATTTTGATTGTTTGTTACACATGTAAAACTCAAGATAATAAAATGAACTTTCCATATCAGTCATGATACATAAGCCAAATTAAAAAAATATTTGATATGCCCTTGTTTGATGCATTTAACCGAGTATTACAAATTCACTTACAATGAATTTTCACAGGTGGTGATTTTGACCGACAAGTGTAGGGTTTTGCTATATCCAGTCACGTGTGTGTATGTGTTTGCTACATTAGATGTTCTTTTGTATAAAGGCTATTATATCATCATGCATGGTAGTAGCCATCACGAAATTGTTCATAAACATCACGCTGTGAAAGCCTTCTTCATAATGTGCTAACTTGACCGGTACTCCGTCATTTTCCAAACGTTGTTTGTAGAGAATGCCATCATCACGTAGCAGATCGAACCCGACAGTGAGAATAAATGCCTGGGGAAGCCCTGATAGGTCGCGTCGCAGTAACGGCGAGAAACGCGGATCCAGTATGCCGTCCGATAAACGCGCCCACAACGCGCTATCGCCGCTTTGTAAGTCGTTTCGCGTCTTGTAGTACCTAGGATCGCGAAATTCTGCCGGGATCTGCTCGTGACTGACGAACGAGTATTCCAAAGACTGCTGTTTGAATTCTGAAGAAGTGAAGTTGTTTGTCAGGAATTGTGACACGGCATAGTAGTCGTAGCTGCCAAATGAAAGAGTCAAGAAGGAAGTGAGATATGGCAAAGAGAGGGGACCTGCGTCACCGAAATCAGCGGCATATTTCTGATACGAAGGGGTGTTCAGGTCTATCTTCTGAAGCCAGGGGTAAATCAAGACCTGGAGTTTGAGATCGGGCACCTCTTCGTCATCGTGGATCGCCTGAGCCACAGATGCAGACAGATGACCACCGGAGCTATCACCACCGATGCCGATGCGTTGTTGGTCGACACCGAAGTCGTTCGCGTGTTGCAGGAAATATCGCGTGGCCGTCAAGCAGTCTTCAAACCCAGACGGATGTGGATGCTCAGGTGCAAGGCGGTAGCTGATATGAAACAAAATATTAAAAAACACTATGCAATTACCAATCAAATGCATGGGGCAAGAAAATTGATTTGGATCGGCATAATATTGTTATGTTGAGAAGGACAGAATACTATGTTACTGAAAGTGACATATATCATATTGCTTTTCTTTAAATGGCTTATATTTCTGTCAACCGGTCAAGGGATGATATTTGTTTAAGGACACAACTTCATTGTACAGTGCGTATCATTTTTCGTTTTATTCATTCATTCATAATTTCATCGCATAAGCGTACAGTTATGATAATTCCCTTATTCTCATATTTAAACCCATTACTCATGAATCTGTAATGCTTTTACAATGGAGCGTGGATGCCGCAATTCCTACTGATACAAAGGATTGTAGCTCGTTATAGTTGCTTTGCATGTCCAAGTTCAGTTTATGACACGTATTATAAACGAAAATTAAACATTTACTTACTCAATGGATACAAGCACGATGTTGAGATCCTCTGCCATCTTCCTCGTGATGTGGTCGTAAGCATCTGCAGAGGTGAACGGTAAAATACAATGAAGTTGCACTTGCAGTGACGAAATTACCATAATCAGATATGGCGCAAGCCTTACACCCGAGATTCCCCTTTAACAATAATAATTTATTTTATTTTTGTCACAGTCAGTAAACATGTATTGCATTTAGATTTGTTTCACATTCTTAGAATTAGCGATTTTCAGTGTAATGAAGGATAACCGTATATTGATCAAATAATCCTAATATTACATGACTGCTATAGTTTCATGATGTGCATATGATCGCTCCTCAAACTTTTATTATCGAATATAATCTTCAAAATACGCGATCATTACCAGAAAGAGAAATGTATAATGATAATTTATAATAGTAACTCTAATTACTATATACCTGAGCTCCCTACGCATAATCCACCTCCGTGGATGTGGATAAAGGCGGGAATCTTTGCAGCATCCTCCCTTGTGATTGGTTCGTAGAGTCGGACAGTGACGCCGTTGAACTGGGTGACCTTTGACCTGATGTTGGACCCTTCCACTTCCGCTTGTGGTGTCGGCGATAGGCTGTCCATGGTGTGACGTAATAACTTGATGTGGTAACTTTCAAACGGTTCGTCACGATGAGCGAGATGGGTCACGAAGGCCTGAATGCAAACATGAATGGGAAAGATACCGACACATATTAATTGCATGTGTCACAATTTCATGTGTCACATTCAGAACTTTAATAGCACGTTCTCCGGTAAAATCTCCGAAATCGGTTGCTCCTGCACTCTGCACTAAATACAAATTAAGAGAATCATTGGCTATAGTCGAGTCTACAACATTGGTGTTATTATCATTTGCGATATCAAGCTATTGAACAAATTAGAACGAAATACATTATTTCGCAAGGTTTTGTCTTATACTGAAATAGCTTTATCTAAACACTGTTTCAAATCATATTCATCGGTGTTTGCATCTAAAACATTGAGGTCTATAATTAATCTCACGTTATACTTACAATGAGTTTGAACAGACGGGAGACCACCGCCACTGGCCTGTATTTGCTCGGTTCTGTGATGCCATCAGGTACGGGCTCATACAGCAGGTATGCAGATAGGAGTCCGATGTGAAACAGTACCATGAAGATAAAGCGTCTTGTCTTCATTTTTGTTGATTAATATAAATGCAGGATCTATGCTCCACTTAGAAATTGAATTTCTCTGTCTATGTGATGGAACGAATCCTCTGAATTTGGCTGAATATGTGTTATACCATGGAAGTAGGAGGTACTCCCATATCCTTGGTTATACCGAATCTAAATGCTTTCTGTTCAGTTGTAAACATATCCATGTATGGTATGTGGCAATGCATTCGACGGCTGAAAACACTCATCAGATAAGTTTTATTTGTTCAATATAAACAGTCTATAGTGAGACACAGGTTTCAGCTCCGGGGATGTTCGTAATTCGATCCACGCGTGTTCAATTTTTGTTGTACTTCGAACTTACAGTATAAGTATGTCTGAGCGCATGGTTTGTCAATTTATTGTCCAAATATTGATATTGATCATTTTGTTTGGGGGTATTCAATTGAGATAATTGTTGCCATTGTGTAGGCTATACTGACATATACATGGTTAAAATCCAGTGGAACATAGTATGATTTCATAGATAATACACATGACGGGACCAACAACGACGCATACTGATTTGGAATAACCTAGCTAGCGCACGAGAACGATCGAGTGCGTGCAGTAGTTGCGATTATTATTTTCAAGATGAAAGCTCGATCTTCTGTTGTCATTGCACTGGTTGCTGTGTTGATGGGTTACCTTTTCTACACTCCGGTACCAGACGGGATAGTGGATCCCCTGCACTATCGACTGTATTCAGCTGGTTACAAGACGGCTACCATTGCAGTAAGTATCTAGGCATATTAGTTGATTATGGCTTTTCGGGCGTAGCTAGGATTAGTTTCAGATTGTGAGGGGGGGGGGGGGGGGTACCAGGGGGCTAACGGTATTTTGATCAGGAGGGGGCACAGTCTTTCTCATTGCAATCAGCCCCCCACCCACAAAAAAGGACCTCACCATTTTAGCTTCCTCCATAAAAACAAAAACATATATAGGTGTATCATATACAATATACCTTACAATAAATTTGACCCAAAATGTCAAGTTTTACCCTAAAATTGCATGATTTAGCCTTGGTCTAAAAGGATTATATTAACCTTCGAAATGACATGTTTTGGGCTTATCTCTTACAGTATGACCTTTTGGTGATGTGGGCGCAAGCTGCTGTGGAGCACATGCAAGTTTAGGGCCGGTGGGGGGGGGGGGAGGCACAGGCCAGCCCCCCCCCCCCCCCGCCCGTAGCTACACCCATGATGATAATTATGTGTATAAGCCTTTAATATAAGTATGTATTTTGTTATCGGACCAGTACATATTATGTCATTTTGAAAATTGATATTTAATCGAATTATATTCTTGAATTATTGCAGAGCAAGTAAGTATAACCAATTAAGAAGTAGATACAACGAATATAAGCACAAATGGTACTACTATCTGTGGAAATCCATTAACACACGTTAGTCCATGCGCATGGCTCGGGGCCTGGAATTTTGGCTATAATGATATAAATTACTTTCATAACAAAAGTCAAATACCGTTAATTTCTTACGCTTCTTGGTCTTACTCAACGAACAGGCCTCTCTGAGATGTTTATTGCAGTCAAGTGACGATGTCTACTACCCCACAATAAGCTTCCTGACCGACCTGTTCTTGCCAGCGGCCGATGCTCAGGTCGAGGGTTCGAACGTCGAGGTGCGCTATACGGAGTTTGACGGTGTTCGTGTCCTGGTGTATGACCCTTTGACCAAGGCCAGGGAGTTGATTCCTGGATTGGTGTATTACCATGGGGGAGGCTACGCCATCGGGAGTACAAGTGTGTATTATATTTCCACTAATGAATACTTTCTTTGTTTACTTCTACTACTACTATATTGTACTGCTACTGAAGTGTTCAACGTCAACATGACTTGATTTTGGTCCATTCCACGACCATTGATTTTAGTGTTTACATGTGTGGCATTGGATTTTTTATAATGTCTTTCTATTTGAATAATGATCAATGTCTAAGATAAAATATGAGATAATATATCAAATCAATATCTGGTTTAGTCTATAACTTATAATGGTTTAGAAATGATTGATATTTGGCACTGCACCTTCTCTTCTTTTCCCTCTTTTTCTCGGTATAATTTTGTCTAGGCCTATACTTATTTGTATCATTTTTTGTTCGTGTTATACTTAAATTTTGATAAGACACAACTACCTTCGGGAACCGAATAATTTATACAATCTTTGCTTCTTTTTGGTTTCCCAATATTTCATGTTATCATGTTACAGAACTGGTCATTTGATTGATATATATTATGTATATTGTTCATTATAACTTCCGTGTATTTCATTTTGTACTGGAATTGAATTGACTATCTGTAATAATAAATAGTGTTTGCGATTTATATAGCGCCTAATATGATTGATAATCATCTCTAAGCGCTATTTATCGTTTGTTTATTTATTTGTTAAAATGTATAACTTGTGAAATATGGAAATAAATTAAAATCAAATCATATCAATACTTCAGGGTCACATGGCGAACTGACACGATACCTGGCGGAAAAACTAGACATGGTTGTGGTTTCAGTTGAGTGAGTAAACAATATAATAATTTATCATATATCAATTAGGATTACAGTCTATACAATTGCCTTCCTCAATATCCCAATAATATACTCGATTTATATAGCGCCTAATATGATTGATAATCATCTCTAAGCGCTTATGGTATTGCCACGCTTTTGTTTTCTTATTTTTAACTTTAATCAGAGGCTCTGTTCTACCAAATTGAATAATGATTATAAGAAATATTGTATGTAATTACTGGTCATATTTATTCATAATAATTTGTTTTTATACGTAAGATTTAGTTTAAATATAATAGCAAAATGTGTTGTCAATCATACTGCCTCTTGAAGCACTTATCTTTACAAGACATATCTAGAGGTGAATATTGATATGAATTCATGTTGAATAATATGAAAATTTAATGAAATAATCCAAATCGATTGGGAGTGGATCGGTGTGCTGGAGTTGACGTATAGATGAATGTTCCTGTTTGTTTAAGCTACTATTACCATTGCATGGTTACAATTATTTAATGCAGTACTTTTTAAGGTACGCCGATCGAGGTTTGGTAGTCATTGTAGTATTGTTTTCCACATCCCTTGCTCATTGTTAAACCCCTACAGGTACCGACTTGCCCCGGCCCATCCATTCCCGACAGGCTTTGAAGATTGCCTGAAGGCAACGAAATGGTTCCTCGACCACGCGGTCGATTACGGCGTCGACCCGGATCGTGTGGTGCTGAGTGGCGACAGCGCCGGTGGTCATCTGACCAGCACCATCAGTATGAATCTGCATGACGATACTTCGCGCCCGAACATCAAGCTTCAGGTTCTCTTCTACCCGTGGCTTCAGATCTTCGACCTCAACACTCCGTCCTACCAGAACTATGTGGCCAATTTTGGAGACACAGGGCTCGTTGCCAAACCCGGGATAGCGCGGTTCGTATCGGCCGTTTTACTGGGTAGGATTGACCGACACTTCATGGCGCAGGTGCTGACCAATGCACACGTCAGCGAGGAGTTCAGGCAGTCGGCGCAGTATAAGAAGGTGTTGGACCGCGATGTTGTTCACAGGAAGCTGAAGACGACAACCACAGGAAGCAGCGTAGAGGGCGCCACTCATAGTAATGCCGGTAATGCCACACTCTGGGAAGAGATCAAGGATCGTCTGCTGGATCCAAGATTAGCACCACTTTTCCGGAAGGACTTCACTGGTATTAACAAATGTCTTTAAAACTGTAGCGTAGCTACGGCGGGAGCTTCCCTAATAATTTAACAATTAACGCATATCATATATCATTCGATATATAGTTGGTTCCAAATTACTAGAATATTTAAGGTAAATGACATTCGACATCCAAGTCATCTATCCTACTCTAAAAAAACGTTTGCAATAATATTTTCCTTATATAGTATTACAAATTATGTTTCAATACATAGATATGAGTTATCGGCATCATTCCCCGAAAGGTCCCTCACAATTGTAATCACTTCAGAATAAATTGAGATCTCCTGTCGACTGTATTATGTAAACACACAGAAAGACATCGATAATAATATTATTCAGACTACTCCTCAAAATAATCTCAGGTTATGATTAAAATAATATACTACACACATGTATTATGAAATAACGACGGAGACACCGACTGCATAACTATTTAAAATGAATTCAAAAATGATAATGTTCATTTTAGAATTTAGATCTCTTGCAAAATTCCCCAAAGAAATATTTTCCTATTATATTTGATTTTATTATATATCGCTCCTTTTGGAATCACGTTCCTTTCCGGTGTATACTTGTTATATTTCGTTTCTCTCTACAATGTTCAGGTCTCCCGATGGCTTTCATAGCTACGTGCGACTTGGACAGTCTCCGGGATGACGGGATCTTCTACGCGGGGCTCCTGGAGGAGGCAGGAGTGCCGGTCACGTGGAAGAACTATGCAGGAGCCTTTCACGCCATTGCAGCAGCAGGACCGGTCAAGAACATCCCCACAGGGGTCAACATGGCCAACGATGCAATCGACTTTATTCGAGACAACATTTAGAACAGTCGATGATATATTTTGTCTTTCAATTGAAGGTTTTTAAATTTATTGTAGGTCTATGCAGCTGCCTTTATCCGGCGAGATGCAATCGACTTTATTTGAGATAACATTTAGAACGGTCAATTATGATATATAAACTGCGTTTTCCTTCAAATTAAATGATTTCAAACGTATTAAAAGTCCATGCTCTTATCCGGCGAGCTATAAGATATGATTCCACTTGTTTAATGTAATTTCCTTTAGCAGTGAAAACATGAAACGGAATTGTATACTTGTATGTAATATATCCATAATTTTGTATGTAAAAACTTTAATGACAAAAAGTGATTATATGTATAGGCATATCTGAACTGAGATTAAAGTGCTATGTTTCAGCACAAGCGTGGTATGTATCAATCAAGATGATATTAATGGTCACTCACGGCAATCACTAGATCTCTCAGTTTGTATGTTTAACTAATGTATTTTAAAGTGATAGTTGAGTTTCGGTGTAGAGGGCTCTTTAAGAAATATTTTATTTGTGAGGTTATGAACAACTGAGTGTCAAATTTAAAAGAACATACGATCAAATGACATAATAAACTTTATTTTATCAAAAAATGGTTCAGAAAACCCTGAAGTATCAATAATTATACGCAATCGGAATAGATGTGGGATCTAATTCATTTATTCGAAAATGCATGCTTACACTTTTTAAAATATGTACACATTATTATATAGTCGTTGATTATCTCACTATTTAATAATTATTTTTAGAATACATAACATGTCCTATTTGTTATCAATATTACATGAGTAAGGAACGATTTCCTACACAGAAAAAAAAAATTAAACAACTTTTTAAACAACCAAAAACGCTGTTTAAGCCGGTCCCTCTAACAACGTTGTTTAAAATTTTGAACAACCAAGATGTTGGTTTTGTTCAAAATTCTAAACAATGTTGTTAGAGGAACCGGCTTAAACAGCATTTTTGGCTTTTTAAGCCGGTACCTCTAACAACATTGTTTAAAATTTTGAACAACCAGATCTTGATTGTTCAAAATTTTAAACAACGTTGTTAGAGGGACCGGCTTAAACAGCGTTATTGGTTGTTTAAAAAGTTGTTTAATTTTTTTTTTACTGTGTATATTATCGTGCCTTGCCAGAACACGCAACTGTCTACTGATGTCTGAACAACCTTATTTTTCTTGTTACCATGGTTACTATAATAGTGAATTGTCATTGGGAGTCTCCAGATTCGGAAGCTTGTTATCATAATCATGGTTATACTCCGATCGTGGTTTTCTCACCAACATCTGGACAGATAATGTCAAACAAGCGTCCTTTTTAAAATCAAATAATACATATATATGCATGTATTGCATTTTACTTTGTATGTATATATGTTCTTTATGTAGTTTAGATTAAGTTTAATTTGTTTACTCCTTGTTTTGTTATGTATCAATTTTAAATGTTTGATGTTTTGTTTGTGTAAGTTATATGTTTCACGGCCTTGCTGAAAAGCAGCTTTTTAGCTGATAGCAGGTTTTGTTTTTACCGTGAATAAATAAATAAACTCAAACTCAAACTCATACACGAGTAGGAAATGATGCCTGTGCAGCATTTGTTTTATGAAATGGGCGCGAAAACATTTGAAAATCAGACTTTTTCCCAGTAATGGCTAAATTGGCTAAATTTACCGACCCATGCCATCAAAAGTACCGACCCATGGCTTCAAAAGTACCGACCCATGGCTGTAAAAGTACCGACGTATGACTGGGGAAAAATTTGATTTTCACATTTTTTTTAATTGAATTTTTAAAAAATGATATAGGCCTACATTTTTTTGATATCAATTTTAAAATTAAAAATGTTGTTTTTATAATTAAATAATTTTGTTTTATTTTTATTTTTTTAAAATGATATACAAAAAATGATATCAATTTTAAAATTGTTTTGTTTTGTTTTAATGATTTAAAAAAAAAAAAAATTCGATCCACGAAATATGCCTGTGCAGCATTTGTTTTATAAAATGAGCGCAAAAAACTGTGAAAATCAAACTAAAGTGAGCCATGCATCGGTAAAAAACTTTTACACGCTAATTGACCAATCAGAATGCAGGGATTTTTCTACCCATTTTATAATAGGAAATGATTCCTAGTCTCAGTGCCTGGCCTGAACACGCAATTAACTACTGAAGAACCTTATTTTTCTTGTAATAGTGAATCGCCATTGGGAGTCTCCAGATTCGGAAGCTTGTTATAATCATGGTTATACTCCGATCGTGGTGTTCTCACCAAAAAGTGGACAGAAACTGTGAAACTACGTACAAGAGGGAATTGGGGACAAGCATGAATTGAAACAGTGGAGGTGTATGTCAATAAAACCACCTATACTGTCTACACATGACGAGCATAATTCCAAAAGGCGCTAAATCCACGTTTTCAATTTTGGATGCCCATGGGAATATGAATAATATGGAACGTTCCATATTTTGATATTTTGATTGTGTAATTTGTACTAAAATTTTGATTTTTAGATAGCAACGTAGGTTATTAACCTACTGACATCGTCAACTCAATTCTTATGGAAAGTGGATTTAGCGCCTTTTGGAACTAAGCTCTTCTTATAGAGTGTGATTGTAATATTTTGTCAAATAATGATAATATTTAAATATTCTATAATTTGATCTACTGCTTGTTTAAGCAGTAGAAGTGCAATAGAAAGTTATATATGTTACGTACCTTGAAACGTTTTAATTTACCCATTAGTGATCTCGTTATTGTTTATATTGGATATACACCGTGTCCCAGAAAAAACGAAACCGGGTTTCATGGCAGAAATTTTCTGTCATAATGAATAATTTAATTGATGATATATATATGCCTGGAAAGCTCTGTGTCTCTTCTTTCATTTGATGTGCAACTTATGGCACATACTTCAAGCATGACTGAATTAGAACAATGGAAAGTGGTGTTACCAATATTCAATTTGCACGCATAAATTTGAAGTTTGGGTGAGTTTTAAGAGTTGTAAACGTACTTATTTTTAAAAAGGACAAACACCACATAAAAGTTCATATTTTTTATCTTTTACAAGACACCTCATGCTAAAAAATATGAATGATTTATGCCAGAGAACGAGTACAATGAAAACATGCCTGATTTCTGCCCGAATGAGTGAAATTTGAGTAAGAAGTCGCTCAGCTTTCCTGACTAGCAGCTGACAATGGACTTTGATGCATGAGTGAATTTACACAAACATGGGGATCAGTAAACAGGCTATATCAGGAAAGTTACTCATTTGGGCTGGAATCAAGCATGTTTTCATTGTATTCGTTCTCTGGCATATATAATTTATTTTTTAATCATGAGGTGTCATATAAAAGATAAAATTATGAATTTTCATGCGGTGTCTGTCCTTTTTCAAAATAAGTACGTTTACTACTCTTAAAACTCTCCCCAAAACATCACCCAAACTTGCAATTTCTGCGCACAAATTGAATTTTGGTAACACCACTTTCTATCGTTCTAATTCAGTCATGCGTGAATTATGTGCCATAAGTTGTATATCAAATAAAAGAAGAGACAAATAGCTTTTCAGACATATATGTATCATCAAGGAAATTATTCATTATAACATAACATTTCTGCCATGAAACCCGGTTTCGTTTTTTCTGGGACACGGTGTATAAGACAAATATTAGAGTACTGTGCACCACTTTTTCATTCCAATTTAACAATCAAACAAACATGATATTGAACGAATACAAAAACGGGCATGTATAATTATTTTGGGACTTTATTATGAATCATATAATGATGCTTTGGAATTGTGCAATTTATTAACATTGGAGGAACGTAGCAATAAACTTTGTTTTGATTTTGCCATTAACATAGAAAAACATGAATTTTGTTCCTCGTGGCTGCCAAGTCAAAGAATTGTCAATTTTAATTCACGAAATGTTCAGAAGTATACTCAATTTAATTGTAAAACCAACCGATTTAAGAATAGCTCTATTCCCTATTTTGTTCGTATCTTAAATGATTATTATTCACAACAGTAACTCGCATGCATGTCGTATATATTTTTGTTGATGTTTAATAATGTTGCTTTTTAATTATACGTATGAATTTATCTGGTATATTTCTATTTACTCTTTGATATGTAATCTATATTTGATGTTTACCTGTGCATTGCTGTATTTTAACCATAATGATGATTTTTACCTTGTAAATGACCATGCAATTCAGCTTCGGCTGCAAGAACGTCATCTGAATAAACCCTTATTGAATTTAATTGAATTAAGAGGCCGATGACATGACAATATCACATAGATCTATATGTTATCACAATGATAGCGAGATCAAAACCGCTTACGCACACAACCTTTGCACTTGGTATCTTATGCCCGGCGCAGACAGAGCCGACTCGACCCGATCCGACTGGTTTTCAGCCTGATTAACTCAGTATGCGCTGACTCAGGACTCCGGATTTTCCAGTCAAGTGCTAGTCGGAGGTCATTCGAGGCCGATTCAACATGTTGGATCGGCTCCGACTGAGCAAAAATGACTTTAGCCTGACTGAAAACCAGTCGGATCGGGTCGAGTCGGCTCTGTCTGCGCCGGGCTTAAGACGATCGAGATACAGTCATGCATAATGCTGTATTTTCAAGCAGAGCCATTCTTGAATTATCGACCATTTCTTTTTTAATAGTTAAAATATACAGTTTTACCAGCTAATTAATTGGTTCTCAATATATTTTGTAAAACAAAATAATACACCACATGCTTCAAAGGAATCTATAGTAACTTTTCTATAGTAACGAAAAGTGAGGAATAGTTGATACAATTATAAGTAGTATGACCCGTCTCGCTGTGCCGGAAGTGACCTTTGACCTGGGTCTCGCTGTACCGGAAATGACGTAGCACCCGGTTACGTAATAGTGGCGGAAGTTATATCTGTAATTATGTGGGTATTGTTTTTTTCCCCGGTAGCAATGAGTTGCTAAGGGAAATTTGCATCGGGGGATTTTCCATCGAGCGCGGCAGTTTAGGAGGGGCGTGGTCTGAATTGTCAAAGGTTGTTGGTGAACGCGTACAAAATGGAAGACAATATACGAGTGGTAGGGTGTGAGAAACTAAAACGCAAACAAGGAACGAATGATATATTGAGAAAGAATGAAGAGAACGGGGTATGAATAAAACGAATATAGTATGAACGTGAAGAATGAGTTGATGGGTGACGATCGAATGAATGAATAAATGCAAACAGGTAAGGTACGACTATGCGTGAATGAAAACGAATAAGTTAGAAACGGAGTGAACGCGTACAAAATGAAAGATGTACGTTTTGCGGTGAGAATCGCGTGAAATATATTGGGTATTACAATACGTGGATGGTGTAGGTGTACCAGTAAATTAAAGATGAGGGTGGATATGTGCGGATGTGACGAATACCAGGATATTTAAAGGTCAGGGTAGGCATGGGTAGATATACCCGCAGGAAGAGAGAAGCAGGGTACCCCTCCGTATTTTGACCGGAAGGAGATAGTGATATAGCCGGGTAGAAAAGAAGGAAATGAATACAAAATGACGTGGCAACATTGACCGGTAGTAGGTAAAGACGAAAATGAAATAAAAAATAGAGAAATGTGACGAATAAATTAATGAAAGAGCAACAAACGAGATATACAAAATGGTGTACATGAAAAGCGAACGAATAAAGGAAAGATTGAACGATGAAGCAATGAAGACGAGAGGGAGGTGGGTGAATATGAAAGCCAAAAAATATGTAAGAAAATGGATTGCACGTGAGGAAAATAATGAGATTGAAACGGTCGGTTAACGGCGGTCCAATCAACGAAAACAAAAAATAGACCAATGAATACATGATGTTTGTTAGTAAAGAATTGGTAAATTAAAGCGAAACATACACAAATAGACGAGAGAACTTGAAAGAAGATCGGTAAAATGCGAGTGTAAGACAAATAAAAAGTAAGAAAATGGATTGTACGTGAGGAAAATAAAGAGATTGAAATGATCGGTTAACGTTGGTACAGCCAACGAAAAGAAGAAGAAAAAAGTAAATGATGTATGATAGTAAAGAAATGATAAATTAAAGCGACACATATAAAAATAGATGACAGAAAGTTTACAAGTCGGAAAATTGCGTGGAAGAAAACACGAGCGCGTGAGAAAAAGAATAGAATTTGAAAAGAAACGGCTTCAAAATACGAATCAAATACATGATATAATGAAATGGAGCGACAAATATGATACGAAATGAAGCGAAAAGGTGGGAAAGCTACAACAAAAATACATAAACAGTGAAATGGTTTGACAAATATGATACGAAATGAAGCGAAATAGAATGAAAAGATGATAAAACAGCAACAAAATGCATATTATACCAAACCTTTGACAATATCTTTGACCGAGGCGATGCCGATGGGGAGCGAGCGCGGTACTGGTACGTCATGTTACGACGAAAACGTACTTTGAAATGCCCGCTCCAAAAAGCTAAAAAAGCCAAAAGGGACGCCACCGGATGCACGATGGAACAAAAAGCCGTATACTGAGTCGGTTGTCTCCGGAGCGGGGGGGCTCTGATTGGCTGGGGTAGCGATGTATGATCATTGCCAGTCATTGGATAGAGTAGACAGGCAAAAGGGGGTACGCACTGAAGCGAAATGTCATGGGCGGGGCCCATGGTTGAATGGGTTAGTGACGCGAAATGTAGCCAACTTCCTTGGCTGGCTTCTTTACACGTAAAGCACCGATGCGGCACACGCGACTACGAGCGAGTGTACGTCGGACGCACACACAATCCATGCACACATTATTACACGCGCGTGTTTCTTGTACAGTTGATAATTATAATTTTTATTTTTTTGCGTGGTACGGTCGATTATCGACAGGGCGCCCCAACGTCAGGTTTTCACACTACAGGGTCGCTCGTGATCGCGCACACCTCAGGATAAAAGTGATAAACTCGACAAAAATCTCGTCTACGCGAAACGCCGAACATGTATATATACGCCAGCTCTAATTGTAAGAGTGGGTAGGGGGAAAGAGAGTTATATCATATCGTAGAGGGCGGTATTGTAAACAAATAGCCAAACTTATGTGATGAATAATCAAAAGGATGTATATTTGTAGTTAATGTGTGTGAATAGCATTTTCATTTTGGTGTTGATTAACATGGTGAACAACAGAGGGCAGCACCGAATAGTGTTTTAAGGAGATCTTTAAATATCAAGGAGCCGATATAATGATCGATACTTTAACATATGCATTACTTGAAATGTTACAAACTACATTGCGGAATGCATACAATTTGCTTTTCCTTCAAACTAACAATCAACAGACAGACATAGTAAATTATATACTACAAACACAAAATAACAACCAGCCATACAGTAATTTATGATTTGTTTAAACCAGTTTATTATACATTACGTAACAAAAATGTACATATGAAATTGAAAATATTACAATATAGACCCGCAACGTTTGTCATGCAGCAAGACAATAATTCCACAACTGTTTGCTCTCTACCCAAATGTATAGATGGGTACTATGGTCAGAGGGAATTGGGTGTGGGCAATTATTCTTAGTGCCATCACCAGTGTCAGCTCGGTTAGTATGCTCCCCTGTTTGCTCTCTACCCAAATGTATAGATGGGTACTATGGTCAGAGGGAGGGGTGTGTGTATTTAGTCTTAGTGCCATCATCAGTGTCAGCTCGGCTAGTATGCTCCCTGTGGAGTTGAAAATTACGCAATATTGTTGTATGGGTTGGAAATGTACCAGTATGATGACCATGGGTAATAATGATTAGGTAATTATTTAACCGCTTAGTGGCTTTTTGCAATATGTGCTATATAAATGTATATTATTATTATTGTGCATTAGTTGATGTATTTGCTGTTTATTGTAAGCCAATACAACTATATTTTTATACTAACATAACAACTACAAATTGCCTTTTTATAGGATACTTTTATTATTGTCAATAATGTGATTTTTTTTTTTACAAAATACAATTGCAAAACTATCAAGGGGTTGGACAAACTACAACACATTAATTGTTTGCTATCATTGAAAACAAAATACAGGAATGTATTCTATCATATTTAAAATGCATAAATAATGATAAATGTCTCACTATGAACCGTTTTTTTTCTTTCTTTCTAATAAGACATTAATAGTAGGTCAGCGAATTATCAATCACTATCATCCTCACCATCACCCTCTAGATCATTAGTTTGATGGAACAATGCACTAAATTTAAAATGATGTTTAGGTAATAATCTGCGCAAGGCTTTATCAAGACCCATGCCTTTATCTATCTTCCCTTGGATTTCATCAACTACTTCTTCATGAGTTACGTCATCTTTAAGATGAAAATAACTGAAAAGAAAATCTTTATAGGTCTCAAAAAAGTATCTTTTGACCGCCCACAATGTTTTTATATTGGCTTTCTCCCTTGCATTCTCTTCACTCAAGCCATCTTGTATATATTTTTCATATTTCTCAGTCCATGCGTCATTTGTTGTTTCTTTGGCATCGTCCAACCAGTCTCGAAAAGCTGTATTGTCTTCTAGATCAGAACTGCATTCAGTTTCTCCTTCACTTTGTGACGAGTTATCGTCTCCATCAGAATCGTTGTGCTCACTTTCGATAGACTCGCTATCGGATCTTTCCATGGCTCCTGCATTGATCATTGTATCCTCGGTAAACCGTTTTTTATGACAACCTACATTGTACATGTCATGTTCATTATGATCCATCTCAGACCCCTCTTCTGCATGGATAGTTTCAGTGTGTCTTTTCAAATTATACTGTCTGCTGAACATTTTGTGACACAGTGGACAGGTATGCATTTTGACCGATGAGGTAAAATTAATGTTTGCTCTTTGAACGCTTTTCAGTGATTAACAAGGAATGAACAAAGTCATTCATTAATATATTGATGAGTTAGATTTTAACTCTGTCAAGTCACTGTTTGCTCGCATGAGTGCTCATCCCTACTCGCATGAGTGATCATGACACTCACACGACTGCTAAGTGTACTCACCTTGCAAGTTTGAAGTTATTATCACCTAGACAGAATGATTTTCGCAGAGGTCGTAATATGGCTCGTAGCAACTCGGAGTAAACTCGGAGCAACTCGGAGTAAACTCGGAGCAATTCGGAGTAAACACTGAGCAACTCGGAGTAAACTCGGAGCAACTCGAAGTAAACTCGGAGCAACTCGGAGTAAACTCGGAACAACTCGGAGTAAAATCGGAGCAACTCGGAGTAAACTCGGATCAACTCGGAGCGACTCGGCACAATTCGGAGCAACTCGGCACAACTCGCAAAGGGGGTCGGAATAATTCAAACATATGAAATATTGAAACATTGAAATATTGACCCCAAAGAAGTACGCTAAAATGAACTTCGTTTTTTAAAAATGTAATAATGTGTAAGGTGGTCTTCATAAAACTGGTTGAAAAAACACAAACTGACTGTTGCTCAACCTCCAGAAATTGTAAGATTAAAGTTATAATCAACCAGACACAATGATTCGCACAGAGGTCGTAATATCATGAAATGGACCAACTCGGCACTACTCGGAGTAACTCGGAGTAAACTCGGAGTAAACTTGGAGCAATTCGGAGCAAACTCTGAGCAATACGGAGTAAACTCGGAGCAACTCGGACCAACTCGGAGTAAACTCGGAGCAACGCGGAGCAACTCGACACAACTCGGAACACCTCGGGGCAACTCGAAAAGGGGTCAGAAAAATTCAAACATGTTTAAAATATTGACCCGAGCTTGGATCGGCTTTATACAAAATTAATGAAAATCACCTTACATATAATAAATAAGGATGATTACCCCTCAATGTCATTTTCAACAAAGGGAAAAGGACATGTTCAAACATGTTTGCCATTATCGCCGAAGAAAACCTTAGAAGCAAGGTTTAGTATACACGAGGTAGCTCGAGTATACTTCTTCGACGATAAGTATACACGAGCTACCTCGTGTATACTCCGAGTTGCTCCGATTTTACTCCGAGTTGTTCCGAGTTTACTCCGAGTTGCTCCGAGTTTACTCCGAGTTTACTTCGAGTTGCTCCGAGTTTACTCCGAGTTGCTCAGTGTTTACTCCGAATTGCTCCGAGTTTACTCCGAGTTGCTCCGAGTTTACTCCGAGTTGCTACGAGCCATATTACGACCTCTGCGAAAATCATTCTGTCTAGGTGATAATAACTTCAAACTTGCAAGGTGAGTACACTTAGCAGTCGTGTGAGTGCCATGATCACTCATGCGAGTAGGGATGAGCACTCATGCGAGCAAACAGTGACTTGACAGAGTTAAAATCTAACTCATCAATATATTAATGAATGACTTTGTTCATTCCTTGTTAATCACTGACAAGCGTTCAAAGAGCAAACATTAATTTTCCCTCATCGGTCAAAATGCATACCTGTCCACTGTGTCACAAAATGTTCAGCAGACAGTATAATTTGAAAAGACACACTGAAACTATCCATGCAGAAGAGGGGTCTGAGATGGATCATAATGAACATGACATGTACAATGTAGGTTGTCATAAAAAACGGTTTACCGAGGATACAATGATCAATGCAGGAGCCATGGAAAGTTCCGATAGCGAGTCTATCGAAAGTGAGCACAACGATTCTGATGGAGACGATAACTCGTCACAAAGTGAAGGAGAAACTGAATGCAGTTCTGATCTAGAAGACAATACAGCTTTTCGAGACTGGTTGGACGACGCCAAAGAAACAACAAATGACGCATGGACTGAGAAATATGAAAAATATATACAAAAGGGCTTGAGTGAAGAGAATGCAAGGGAGAAAGCCAATATAAAAACATTGTGGGCGGTCAAAAGATACTTTTTTGAGACCTATGAAGATTTTCTTTTCAGTTATTTTCATCTTAAAGATGACGTAACTCATGAAGAAGTAGTTGATGAAGTCCAAGGGAAGATAAATAAAGGCATGGGTCTTGATAAAGCCTTGCGCAGAGTATTACCTAAACATCATTTTAAATTTAATGCATTGTTCCATCAAACTAATGATCTAGAGGATGATGGTGAGGATGATAGTGATTGATAATTCGCTGACCTACTATTAATGTCTTATTAGAAATTTTAAAAAACGGTTCATAGTGAGACATTTATCATTATTTATGCATTTTAAATATGATAGAATAAATTCCTGTATTTTGTTTTCCATGATAACAAACAATTAATGTGTTGTAGTTTGTCCAACCGCCCCTTGATAGTTTTGCAATTGTATTTTGTAAAAAAAAAAAATCACATTATTGACAATAATAAAAGTATCCTATAAAAAGGCAATTTGTAGTTGTTATGTTAGTATAAAAATATAGTTGTATTGGCTTACAATAAACAGCAAATACATCAACTAATGCACAATACTAATAATATACATTTATATAGCACATATTGCAAAAAGCCACTAAGCAGTTAAATAAAAAATCATTATTACCCATGGTCATCATACTGGTACATTTCCAACCCATACAACAATATTGCGTAATTTTCAACTCCACAGGGAGCATACAAACCGCGCTGACACTGCTGATGGTACGAAGAATAATTACCCACACCCAATTCCCTCTGACCATAGTACCCATCTATACATTTGGGTAGAGAGCAAACAGTTGTGGAATTATTGTCTTGCTGAAAGACAAACGTTGTGGGCCCACATTGTAATATTTTCAATTTCATATGTACATTTTGTTACGTATTGTATAATAAACTGATTTAAACAAATACATAACTGTATGACTGGTTGTTATTTTGTGTTTGTAGTATTACATTTTGTATGTCTGTCTGTTGATTGTTAGTTTGAAGGAAAAGCAAATTGTATGCATTCCGCAATGTAGTTTGTAACATTTCAAGTAATGCAAATGTTAAATTATCAATCATTATATCGGCCCTTGAATAAGAAGTTCTCCATAAAATCACTATTTGGTGCTGCCCTCTGTTGTTCACCATGTTAATCAACACCAAAATGACAATGCTATTCACACACATTAGCTACAAAATATACATCCTTTTTTTCTTCTTTTTTTCCATCACATAGTTTTGGCTATTTTTTTATCATACCGCCCTCTACGATATGATATAACTCTCTTTCATTTAGAGCTGGCGTATATATACATGTTCGGCGTTTCGCGTAGACGAGATTCTTGTCGAGTTTATCACTCTTATCCTGAGCTGCGCGCGATCACGAGCGAACCTGTAGTGTGAAAACCTGACGTTGGGGCGCCCTGTCGATAATCGACCTTACCACGCAAAAAAAAAAAAAAATTATCAATTGTACAAGAAACACGCGCGTGTAATAATGTGTGCATGTATTGTGTGTGCGTCCGACGTACACTCGCTCGTACATGCGTGCCGCATTGGTGCTTTACGTGTAAAGAAGTTAGCCAAGGAAGTTGGCTACATTTCGCGTCACTAACCCATTCAACCATGGCCCCGCCCATGACTTTTCGCTTCAGTGCGTACCCCCCTCTTGTCTGTCTACTCTATCCAATGACTGGCAATGATCATACATCGCTACCCCAGCCAATCAGAGCCCCCCCCCCCCCCCCCCCGCTCCGAAGACAATCGACTCAGTATACGGCTTTTTGTTCCATCGCGCATCCGGTGGCGTCCCTTTTGGCTTTTTAGCTTTTTGGAGCGGGCATTTCAAAGTACGTTTTCGTCGTAACATGACGTACCAGTACCGCGCTCGCTCCCCATCGCCTCGGTCAAGATATTGTCAAAGGTTTGGTATAATTTGCATTTTGTTGCTGTTTTATCATATTTTCATTCTATTTCGCTTCATTTCGTATCATATTTGTCAAACCATTTCACTGTTTATGTATTTTTGTTGTAGCTTTCCCACCTTTTTGCTTCATTTCGTATCATATTTGTCGCTCCATTTCTTTATATCATGTATTTTGTTTTGTTCGTATTTCAAAACCGTTTCTTTTAAAACTTGTTTTTGTTTTTCTCATGCGCTCGTGTTTTCTTCCACGCACTTTCCGACTTTCTATCATTTATTCTCTCATCTATTTTTTATATGTATTGCTTTTAATTTATCAATTCTTTACTAACATACATCATGTATTCATTAGTTTCTTTTCTTTTCGATGGTTGTACCGTCATTAACCGACCGTTTCAATCTCTTCATTTTTCTCCACGCTCAAACCATTTTCTTACATTTTTTTTGTCTTACACGGTTTGGCTTTTCATAATCATTTTCTCCCCTCTCTATCTCTCCTCCCTTCACGTATCTTCTTTCATGTTCTCTCGTAGAAGTATGTATCGCTTTTATTTATCAATTCTTTACTAACATACATCATGTATTCGTTAGTTTCTTTTCTTTTCGATGGTTGTACCGTCATTAACCGACCGTTTCAATCTCTTCATTTTCTCCACGCTCAAGCCATTTTCTGTAGTTGCTTTTTTCATTTCCTTCTTTTCTAGTCGTCAATATCGCCATCTCCTTCATTTATTTTCTTTCAATCTCTTTATTTTCCTCGCGTACAATCCATTTTCTTACATTTTATTTGTCTTACACGGTTTTGGCTTTTTCTCCCCTCTCTCTCGCCTTCATAGCACGCTTTTTTACGTCCACCATTTTGTTTATCTCGTTTGTCGCTCTTTCATTTGTATCCCGCATTTCATTTATTTGTGCGTTAACATTTCTGTATTTTTCCCCCCATCTTTTATAATCATATTCACCCCTTTCCGCTCAAAATACGGAGGGGGTACCCTGCTTCTCTCTTCCTACGGGGTATATCTACCCATGCCTACCCCGAACTTTAAAGCTCCTGGTATTCGTCACATCCGTCCATACCCACCCTCATCTTTTAATTTACTGGTATACATATTCGTCATCACTTTCGTACATACCCTCGACTTTTCACATTTTGTCTAACTTCGTGGTACGCCTACATTCAAATCTATACCCACCCCGTGTTGTAATCCCCATTATATTTCACTCGATTCTCACCGCCAAACATATATCTTTCATTTTGTACGCGTTCACACTGTTTCACACTTATTCGTTTTTTTTTTCATTCTCATCGTTCCTCATGTTTGCGTTTTAGTTTATCTCACCCTACCACTCGTATACTGTCTACCATTTTGTACGCGTTCACACGTATTCGTTTTCATTCACACATATAGTCGTTCCTATACATGTTTGCGTTTATTCATTCCTTCGATTGTCACCCCATCAACTAATTCTTCACGTTCATACTATTTCAAACCTATATTCGTTTCATTCATACCCCGTTCTCTTCATTCATCTACATTCTTTCTCAATATATCATTCGTTCCTTGTTTGAGTTTTAGTTTATCTCACCCTACCACTCGTATACTGTCTGCCATTTTGTACGCGTTCACACTTATTCGTTTTCATTCACACATATTCGTTCCTATACATGTTTGCATTTATTCATTCCTTCGATTATCACCCACCTATACAACTCATTCTTCCATCATATATTTCATTCTTCACGTTCATACTATTTCCATCTCAAACCCTTATTCATTTTATTCATACCTATTCTCTTCATTTATCTACATTCTTTCTCAGCATATCATTCGTTCATATTCGTTTCCTCAATTTTCCTATCAACAATCTTTGACAATTCAGACCACGCCATCCTAAACTGCCGCGCTCGATGAAAAATCCCCCGATGCAAATTTCCCTTAGCAACTCATTGCTACCAGAAAAAAACAATACCCTCATAATTACAGATATCCCGTTACGTAACAGATAAGGTGATGCGTCACCGGAAAACAATGCCCTCATTAATCAACATTTTCTCGTACTCATTACGTAACGAGGTCAAAGGTCACTTCCGGCACAGCGAGACGGGTCATACTACTATTATATTATGTAGCCTGAAGTAGCGTGTCTTACTTCTTTTTATTTTTTGTTAAATCTCCATTGTGTTTAATTTTTGTGAATTACACTTGATTTGTACACTTGAGATGTAAACTTGTATTTTCAAATTTTTTATTCAATAGTAAATGTTATGTTAATAATTTGGAGAAATAAAAAAATCATTAAAAAAAAAAGAAAAAAAAAAGTGTGTGTGTACGCGCGTGTGTTTGTGTGTGTGTGTGTTTACTACATTAGATGTTCTTTTGTATAAAGGCTATTATATCATCATGCATGGTAGTAGCAAGCACGAAATTCTTCATAAACATCACGCCGTGAAAGCCTTCTTCATAATGTGCTAACTTGACCGGTACTCCGTCATTTTCCAAACGTTGTTTGTAGAGAATGCCATCATCACGTAGCAGATCGAACCCGACAGTGAGAATAAATGCCTGGGGAAGCCCTGATAGGTCGCGTCGCAGTAACGGTGAGAAACGCGGATCCAGTATGCCGTCCGATAAACGCGCCCACAACGCGCTATCGCCGCTTTGTAAGTCGTTTCGCGTCTTGTAGTACCTAGGATCGCGAAATTCTGCCGGGATCTGCTCGTGACTGACGAACGAGTATTCCAAAGACTGCTGTTTGAATTCTGAAGAAGTGAAGTTGTTTGTCAGGAATTGTGACACGGCATAGTGGTCGTAGCTGCCGAATGAAAGAGTCAAGAAGGAAGTAAGATATGGCAAAGAGAGGGGACCTGCGTCACCGAAATCAGCGGCATATTTCTGATACGAAGGGGTGTTCAGGTCTATCTTCTGAAGCCAGGGGTAAATCAAGACCTGGAGTTTGAGATCGGGCACGTCTTCGTCATCGTGGATCACCTGAGCCACGGATGCAGACAGATGACCACCGGAGCTATCGCCACCGATGCCGATGGGTTGTTGGTCGACACCGAAGTCGTCCGCGTGTTGCAGGAAATAGCGCGTGGCCGTCAAGCAGTCTTCATATCCAGACGGATGTGGATGTTGAGGTGCAAGGCGGTAGCTGATATGAAACAAAATATTAAAAAACACTATGCAATTACCAATCAAATGCATGGGGCAAGAAAATTAATTTGGATCGGCATAATATTGTTATTTTGAGAAGTACAGAATACTATGTTACTGCAAATGAAAGTGACATAATTATAACATATTGCTTTTCCTCAAATGGCTTTAATATATTTCTGTCAACCAGTCAAGGGATGATATTTTTTTAAGGACACAACTTCATTGTACAGTGTGTATCATTTTTCATTTCATTCATTCATTCATAATTTCATCGCAAAAACGTACAGTTATGATAATTCCCTTATTCTCACATTTAAACCAATTACTCATGAATCTGTAATGATTTTACAATGGAGCGTGGATCCCGCAATACCTACTGATACAAATGGTTTTAGCTGGTTGATTAGACAAAAAATCCATCTCGTTCTGGAGAGGTCATTTACTATTATGACGTCATACTATCCCATCCATCATGTAGAGCGGGTGAGACAAAAAAAATCGTCAAAGAACCCTCAAAACATTGGCTGATTTTTCGGACTACTCGTTGATTTGCTATTTCAGTTTATAACACGTATTATTTATAAACGAAAAATAAACATTTACTTACTCAATGGATACAAGCACATTGTTGAGATCCTCTGCCATCTTCCTCGTGATGTGGTCGTAGGCATCTGCAGAGGTGAACAGTAAAGTCAAATTAAGTTGCAGTGACGAAATTAACATAATCAGATATGGTGCAATTTTATTTTGGTCGCAGTCAGTAAACATTGTATTGCTTTTCTTTCACATTCTTAGAATGAGCGATTTTCAGTATAATTAGAAAATTATACAAATAACATATGAAGTATAATTTGAATTATATTAGTAATAGTGAAATACAAGTCGATGAGGGTAGCATGTTCCACGTGATAATGCAGCTTATTACACAAAAGGAATTCAAAGCAATTCAAGCGTATCGCCCTTTGTGTATAGGGTATAAGAAGGGCCCCGTGGGGCAGAGTGTCATCTATTCAAAGTAAGAGACAAAAAGAAAATTAGTACCCGAAAGTATCACCAACAAACACTTTCATCTCAGTGTTCAAGGACAGTTTTAATTCATAATAACCATATTAAGTCTGTATGATTAAGGCACAAATATATATATGCCAAGTCATTTATAAAATACACCAAATGCATGTTGCGAACCAGCATGGATCACAATCAGCAGAAGAAAGCTCCTTAGGCTGTCTGTCTACAGTTAGTGTAATACTAGCCACAGCGCACGTTACTGTAATGAAGCGCCATTACCAATTGACCATGTTGACGATCAATATTAGAGGTATCATCCATTTGGGACAAAATATAGTTGGCTTCTGTGCGTGTCATTATTTGGGAGGGTGATCAACTAGAAAGTTCCAACAATGGGCGGGACCCTCATCGACTTGTATTTCACTATTACTAATATAATTCAAATTATACTTCATATGTTATTTGTATAATTTTCTAATTATATTACGTAATACCTCATACAAGTTCTCCGAGGGTAGCATGTTCAAAGCAATCGCACAGAAGCTAATGTCGCATAGCACACCAGTGATAACCCTCTCGACAGGAATTCACCCAGAAAGTACTGTACCGATAGTCAGTAACAGAACAACCCGATCTTGACCTGGTTTGACACAAGTTCCGAATAACGTAGTATTCTTGCAATTGGGAATTGAATTAAAACCTCGGTGGCTTGTCATACTGTTACTATACCGAAGTCGGCTAGACATCAACAAGGGATGTTGACGGTCCCAAGTCCCAAATCCAGGACGGTTTTCAATATGGCAACCGTGAATTCAAATCCAACTACAAGAAATTAAAGACAATGTCAAAAGACAGAGACCCATTCAAGCCCCGTTGCAAAGGTAAAGAAGTAGAGGGCTAGAGGCGCAAGATCATACTATAGCTAATATCAGAATGTTCTACCAAATCCCACCATTGGTGGAGCCACTACAATTGTATGATTAAACACACGCATTGCCCAAAAGACAAGAAGCCTTGAAGCCGGTTCTTATCCATCGTGCCAATAAAGATAGCGTAATTATTTCATATGGATTCTTAGCAAAATAAAAGGGCTCCTTCATGATGCGAGAGGCCTCTCTGAGATTAGAGCTTATTATAACTACCGGATCTCCCATAGGACACGGTACCGTGCTGCGTGATCTATACAGTAGAACCTCTTCATAACGAACTAAGTTTTAACATGGTCTGTACCATGGTTACAACGAGGTACCTGATAACTCAAAGTTATTCCACATGTCCAGGACCCACGTATTACACCCCCACGTATTACACCCTTGCTATACAGGGGCGGATCTAGATTTTTGCTAAGGGGGGGGGGGGGGGGGGGGGTTGACCCAATGACGATGCGGATACTGTGTGGGTCTGGACACATGATGGCGTTTTTCTATGCACATCACATTTTCACTTGGCAGCCCAAGGGGGGGGGGGGGGGGTTCCCCCCCCCCCCCCCCCGTAGATCCGCCACTGCTATAGTAGGCTATGTTTTTATAGACATTTTAAACAATATGATAATGATAATCGTGCAATTATTTACAATTATGGACTATACCTATTGACGCTGGATTTGATTTAAAATGTTTAATTTATGTGGTTTCTTTATCATGTAACATATATTAATTGCAAATTGCCTTTTGTGTAATTGTACACATTATAAACGTATAATTCCAATACATTGCCGCATATCATACTGTAACTTGTACCATAATTGCACTAATGTACATATCTGAATGTTTTATGGAATATAATGAATACTATATAAAAACGATAATTACTGCAATTATTATGCATGAGGTGATTTGTTTTGATTAAGCCGGTTAGAAGGGGTAGTTAGCTTAATTAGTTCATGCAATGTTTGCTTTTAAATTAAATTTAATACAATTAATGTAAATTCAAGCATATATACATTGCATGACATGCAGATCAATTGTTTGTTGACAATATTGTATAGCTAATATAATATCACAAGTTTCATTGTGATATTAGGGGCTCTTTATTACCTGTATTGTATTTGAAATGGATGACTGACTATAAACCCGGCAAATCCGGTAATGTATTTCGCTATACATAAATATAGATACACTAATAACGAGGTTGTTTTTCATATTGGCATTACTTTAAATAAAATGTAAATGAAAAAAGGTACTTTAAACTATATAACCAGAATGTGAACCAGGTTGAAAAGCTGGGTACCTAATCGTACTTCATTTTCTATTTCAAATTTTCATCTGTATTAGAATTCTCGACCGTTTGAAAATCAACATCATTTAGGGAAATTGTATTGATTGTTCAGTAAAATTTATCTCCTTAATATTTTACTTTAATATATTAAATAAAAAAACATTAATGAACCTTGGTCAACTCATTTGTTGTTGTTTAGGCTATAGGAGTATATTGCAGCCCCCTCCAAGCTCCCGCCCCCTCTCAGCCCCCCGCTCATGCGCATTATGCGTCTGGTAAACCATGTAAACGCATATCAAAGGGCAAAGACTACGTGTGTATAAAGCGATGCGAATGATCACAATAACATATTGATATTGACATGTACATGCATACTTGTATGAATGTGTTAATGTAGTGGACTTTGTAGTGAACTTGACAAAAAGCACTGCCGGCATATTTCAAGAGTATTCACTGCATTTAGCGCGCGTATGCACATGTATTTACAACTAGTATTTTTACTGTGTGCTCATTCCATGGCGTATTCACATGTGGTAACAACATACCCCGTTCGTCGATCGTGATCAGCACGTTCGTGACTGCGTGGATTAATAAACATATTTATTATTCGGATTTTGCATACATGTCTTATCTGAACGGAGAAGAATCGAATCATGAGGACCAAGATATTATATGTTGTACTACTTCTGCTCGGCATTTTGTCTGCATACCTCCTGTATGAGCCAGTGCCTGATGGTATAACAGAACCCAGCAAATACAGGGTAGTAGCTGCAGGCATGCGACTGGTAAAACACCTGGTAAGTATAAAGCCCTATTCAACATTGACCTCATGTGACATGATCACCTGATAATGCATGGACGTATGCAATGTTCGTGATCAGGTGATATTGGTAATTGCCGATTCTCATGAACTATCCAAACATGTCGGAAATATTCTTGTAAGAATGGTGAACACATTGATAAACGGCCATAGGCCTACATGTATATCAAATATCTGTAGTAGGTTACATGAATGGGAGAACAGTACTGTATTCAATATGGACGGAGCTCTGTACCCGCTCGCCCCCCCCCCCCCCCCCCCCCCGCCCCATCTCCTCTTTCACCCCCCTCTCTCGCCCTCTCTCCTCCTCTATCTTTATTGTATATTATATACCCTTTGCGATTGATTTCCAATCGGTCTACACCCATTCTTTGACAATCATGACATGCATGCGATTATAAGTATGTCACCAAAGCACGTGATGAGTTCACACAATCATATTCTTTGAAAATATATTTTTTAAACATTAAAGGTAATGGTGAGTATTGGTAATTTCCAAAGTGCCCCCCCCAAATTAATTGTAACGGATTTGGTTGATTTCAATTCCAAATGAAAGATCATCGAAAAAAACATGGGAAATAATAATAATTCCCTTTCAAATGCTTTCATTGTTGTGAAATTTGCTTTCAAAATATGATATAAAAAGATTGACGCCCGGGTATCACTTTTTAGAGAACGCTAGCGCGAGGCCCTAACGTTCTAGGTGCTCCTAATACAGGACTGAAAATAGATATGTTTGTGCACGCTAATTGTGCTTAAAACTATACGTATGATACAGTACTTACCACCAATTCACTCTCCAATATGTGATCCAACTATAGGGTGGATTAAAATTATGATTTTCCCCTCCATTCCGCAAAAATCAGTGATATTATGCAACTCATGGACTTCTATCCGTGTGTTAGAAAGACGAACGAACGGGGATTGCGGTTACACATGAACATGCACGGTACATGTATTACCGTACCGCGCACTGCAGTCCCGTAGGACCTAGAACGCTATCGCTTCGCGCTAGAGTAAATTTGACACTTGAGTTGTAACGGCTATTTTTGAATGATAACAGAGGTTTTACTTTGTCGTTTGTAATAATGCATACTTTTCGAGCATGGTGAGGTAATAACTATTAGTTTGTACCGTAATCGTGCAGGTTTTGGTTACTAAAGTTAAGTTTGACCAATACTCACCATTATCTTTAAACAGTTACACACACTACGAACAGATTAAACACACTACGAACAGTTTGTGTATCCATATGTTCTCGTTATTGAAAATAATCTTATTTCTACTCTTCCAAACCAATCCTTATTCTTAATTTGTTTAAACATGGTGGTACGTATACTGCAATTATTCCAGTGAGTTTAGTTATACAGTATTACGCTACTGAAAATGCATGGTATAGCAGTCCAGCACCAAAACACGAGTCAAGAAGTATAATGTAATTACAATGCACTTCGTAATTATGATGCTCAGAAATCTATAGTGAGCTAATATGTCGTATCTTTGGACACCTAACGAGTTATCTTGCTTATTGCTGTATATATGTCCCTTTTTTATCAGCATATTATAGGCGTACCGAGAGGGTGTTTAGCGGAAAAAACAACAACAGTATTTTGTAAATACTACGCCACTGAATGAAGTTAAACCACTCCCTTGAATTTTTTTAATTTGTTTATGGTAATCAGCATACACGTATTCGGTGATATAGCATTTCGTTAGAATGGTATCAATTACAAGCCAGTAGAAAAGTGCTATACAGGGTGGCCCAGAAATAACGGAACGGGGCACTTCCCAAAATAAAGTAACAAAATGAACATGTCCATCGGATAGGGTGTCCTTTCCAATGAACAACGATACCAGGAAAAGTAATTTTGGACGTGTAGTTTTTGATTTAGGGCGCTTTGAGTGAGACCATGTCAGGTTCCTATTTTTGTCAATTTTTACCAAGTCAGTGTCTGATAAATGAGACTTACTGCTCGCCATACTAGTGACCAATTAAGTCCATTCTCTCGGCACCGCTCGGCACACAGCTGAATGCACACTAACAATGGCGCGCGGAATATTTGCGTGTTCAATGGTATGTAGGGCAATAAGTCTCATTTATCAGGCACTGACTTGGTAAAAATTGACCAAAATAGGAACCTGACATGGTCTCACTCCAAGCGCCCTAAAACAAAAACTACACGTCCAAAATTACTTTTCTTGGTATCGTTGTTCATTGGAAAGGACACCCTATCCGATGGACATGTTCATTTTGTTACTTTACTTTGGGAAGTGCCACCCTGTATAGTATCGTACTCAGTAGTAGGTGATAACATCTGACATACTTTTTAACCTTTTCACTAGGCCATGTAGTGTAAACGTATAGTGTTCCATTTCTATTAAACTATTACACATTATAATTAAAACGAATCTTACCATACAGTGATAATTTCTATATGATTAAATTCTCAAAAAAATCACTCTTGGAAAAAGCTTATGAAGTTAAATGACAATGAAACTCGGACAGTTAATTGTTTACACGATAAGGCACCTTTTTAGGTATGATCAGTCGAGAATTAAGAAAACCATGACACTTTCTACTAGCCAGTTATTTCTACGGGTGACGCAAATTGGCAACACACTATGGCAAAGTAGTGGACAACTCCCCATACGTTTTGTATACAAAATTTGTTTCAATATTCTCAAAATATATGTTCACCCTTCATTTGAGTTCAACATACATTTATACACCACATATCATGAGTTTTGGGGATGAAAAAGTGTGACTGTGGAGAAAACTGGGGGGGGGGGGGGGGGCAGGGAATGAAAATTTGTGTATAAAAGATATTATGTGGAGTAGTCCACAAACTTATCGGAGTGCATTGCCAATTTGAGTCCCCCATACACCCATATAAATAGATCGATATTTTCAAAGAGCCATGGTTTTCTTGTTTCTTGCCCGATTATGCTCTAAATTCCTGGGATTATGCCTTCTAAGCTCGTTGAGCCTTTGAAAGCAACATTTTGCTTGGGTTTTATTGTCCTTTAAAGGATGACCTTAATAAAAAAATAAAACATCGCTTTTTGTACCCATGTTGCCATCAGGTCTATGTAGCCCACCTTGTTCATCGTGACGAACCGTTTGAAAGTTACCACAACAAGTGGTTACGCCACATCCTAGACAGCGCATCACCGACACCACAAGCAGAAGTGGAAGGGTCCAACATCAGGTCAAAGGTCACCCAGTTTGACGGGGTCACTGTTCGACTCTACGAACCAATCACCAGGGAGGATGATTCAAAGATTCCCGCCTTTATCTACATCCACGGAGGTGGATTGTGCATAGGAAGCGCAGGTATATATCGAATAAAGAACAATATAATAATGATTATATAAATATACTACTATACTACTATTAACTACTACTACTACTACTACTACTAACTACTACTACTACTACTACTACTACTGCTACTACTACTACTACTACTACTACTACTACTACTACTACTACTACTACTACTACTACTACTACTACTACTACTACTACTACTACTACTACTACTACCAGTGGCGTAGCGAGGGTCAAGTGATTGGGGGGGGGGGGGGGCACAGCTGCGAGGGAGCGTAGCGCCCGAGGGGGGGAGGGTGTGGGAGGGGGGTGTCCCCCCTCCCACGGTAGGGAGCTTTTGCAAATTTTTACTTGAAATAATGCAATTTGGTGCATACCGTGGAAGGAAATTTGATAATACTGAATTAAAGAAATCATTTCCCTCATGATAAAGTATACACACACAATCAAACCTACGTGTACACACACACCAGACTCAAATACTCTCACGCCGTATGCTTGTCTACATTTATTTGGGGGAGGGTGTTTTTTTGAAATTTTTGAAATTGGTGTTTAAAATATCACTGCAGAAGTATGGTCATTATTGTCTTTATCATTGTCTTAATCATGGGTGTTAAAATGGTATATAATAGTGAATCTACTCGTTACGTATTTTAAAACGGTAATAGCGAGGAAAGATTAAGCCCGTGAGATGGATCCACGTGATCCTGTATAATATATAGCCATCGATATAGTCTAGGGCATTGAGCTCCAGTGGAACTAAGCAAAAGTGGAGGGGAGACATTGCGAGGAATTGGAGGACCGATTGGGGGAGGGTGTGGGAGGGGGTGTCCCCCTCCCACAGTAGGGAGCTTTCTTATTTTGGGGCCTGAAATTGTGCGATTTGGTGCACACCTAAGACAGAAATTTCACGTAATATAAAGTATATAAGTATGGAACCAAACATACTTAATGACAAAGGAGGGGGACAATCTCCTCCTCTTCCTAATGTGGGGGACATAATATTCCAATTTTATTTGCATTCAGCGCATATGGACCGAATTTACTAAAAGATATATTATTTCAAATTATTTTATTTTCCGATGATAGTGTGCTATAGACATGATAGATGAGGGTCTAATACATTTCGTATATATCAGTATTTCAGAATATGCGCGCGAAGCGCGCGGCAAAAATTAAGATTTACAGTCCTTTTCAAACTAAAAAAAACAGCTATGCTCGGGTCCCTTGAATTAGTTTCAGTAGGCCTATGCTCAACAGATGCAGATATCGACTCTGGAGAAGATGACTGGTGCTCCTTCAATCATGATCATCAACAATATGCCTAGATTATGCATCATGAATTAATGGAACGGGTGCATTTGGAGTGAAGAAATTAGTAAAAGAGGTTTGTCTTTACCTAGACATACGTAGACTACGTAGTGCAGCTATGCGCCTTTATAGCCTGCATGAAGGCGTCAAAATTATCTATAAAAGCGGGAGGCAGATTCAAGATCCTAAAAGGGCCCTTGGTATGATAAACGATTTACCATGCTAGGAAGTTTGTTAGGCCTATACGCGCTCTATGTCTTGTGAAATGCGGTGAGCGTCGATCCTCGCGCACGGGACTGAAAATTTGCATAAGGCGCTATATTGGAAGGATTCTTCAAACTGATATAGGTGCGCTATTGCTAGTACTAGGGAACGACTGTTATGTTCTTGGTTATTATCGTTGATAATGATTATTATCACACATTAAATAAAACGTGATAATAATGAATGATATACATTGTAGACACATTTGGCTTCATGTCGGGTCGTCATTTTTTTTTTTTTTTTTGGGGCCAAACGATTGGGGGGCACGTGCCCCCCGTGCCCCCCCGTAGCTACGCCACTGACAGTGGCGTAGCGAGGGTCAAGTGATTGGGGGGGCACAGCTGCGAGGGAGCGTAGCGCCCGAGGGGGGGGGGGGGGAGGGTGTGGGAGGGGGGTGTCCCCCCTCCCACGGTAGGGAGCTTTAGCAAATTTGTACTTGAAATAATGCAATTTGGTGCATACCTTGGAAGGAAATTTGATAATACTGAATTAAAGAAATCATTTCCCTCATGATAAAGTATACACACACAATCAAACCTACGTGTACACACACACCAGACTCAAATACTCTCACGCCGTATGCTTGTCTACATTTATTTGCGGGAGGGTGTGGGAGGGGGTTCACCCCCTCCCAATTTTTTTGAAATTTTTGAAATTGGTGTTTAAAATATCACTGTAGAAGTATGGTCATTATTGTCTTTATCATTGTCTTAATCATGGGTGTTAAATGGTATATAATAGTGAATCTACTCGTTACGTATTTTAAAACGGTAATAGCGAGGAAAGATTAAGCCCGTGAGATGGATCCACGTGATCCTGTATACTATAGAGCCATCGATATAGTCTAGGGCATTGAGCTCCAATGGAACTAAGCAAAAGTGGAGGGGAGACATTGCGAGGAAGCGAAGCGACCGACTGGGGGAGGGTGTGGGAGGGGGTGTCCCCCTCCCACAGTAGGGAGCTTTCGTATTTTGGGGCCTGAAATTGTGCGATTTGGTGCACACCTGAGACAGAAATTTCACGTAATATAAAGTATATATATTAAGTATGGAACCAAACATACTTAATGACAAAGGAGGAGGACAATCTCCTCCCCTTTCTAATGTGGGGGACATAATATTCCAATTTTATTTGCATTCAGCGCATATGGACCGAATTTACTAAAAGATATATTATCTCAAATTATTTTATTTTCCGATGATAGTGTGCTATTAGACATGATAGATGAGGGTCTAATAAATTTGGTATATATCAGTATTTCAGAATATGCGCGCGAAGCGCGCGGCAAAAATTAAGATTTACAGTCCTTTTCAAACAAAACAAAAAACCGCTATGCTCGGGTCCCTTGAATTAGTTTCAGTAGGCCTATGCTCAACTGATGCAGATATCGACTCTGGAGAAGATGACTGGTGCTCCTTCAATCATGATCATCAACAATATGCCTAGATTATGCATCATGAATTAATGGAACGGGTGCATTTGGAGTGAAGAAATTAGTAAAAGAAGTTTGTCTTTATCTAGACATTTAGGACTACGTAGTGCAGCTATGCGCCTTTATAGCTTGCATGAAGGCGTCAAAGTTATCTATAAAAGCGGGAGGCAGATTCAAGATCCTAAAAGGGCCCTTGGTATGATAAACGATTTACCATGCTAGGAAGTTTGTTAGGCCTATACGCGCTCTATGTCTTCTGAAATGCGGTGAGCGTCGATCCTCGCGCACGGGACTGAAAATTTGCATAAGGCGCTATATTGGAAGGATTCTTCAAACTGATATAGGTGCGCTATTGCTAGTACTAGGGAACGACTGTTATGTTATTGGTTATTATCGTTGATAATGATTATTATCACACATTAAATAAAACGTGATAATAATGAATGATATACATTGTAAACACATTTGGCTTCATGTCGGGTCGTCATTTATTTTATTTTTTTTTTGCCAAACGATTGGGGGGGGGGGGGGGGCCTCGTGCCCCACCCCCCCCGTGCCCCCCCGTAGCTACGCCACTGACTACTACTACTACTACTACTACTACTACTACTACTACTACTACTACTACTACTACTACTACTACTACTACTACTACTACTACTACTACTACTATTACTACTACTCCTCTGTGAATTCCAGCCTTTGTTTTCTTCTTTCTCGTTCATGACCAGCCCAATCAAGTGTTTTATTGAACCCAGTGGTGTAGCTATCGGGGGGAGGGGGCACGTTCCCCTCCCTATAATTGGCCCAAAACAATTACAAAAATCATTAGGGGACAATCTGTGTGTTAACAATTAAGAAATACATAAAGTGTGCCCTCAACTATTCGCCTACCCCCTAATCAGTCCGACTACGCTACACCACTGCTTCAGCCTTCAACCTCCTACTTGTGAAATAACCGATGATCTCCTTTAACCCCTTGCAGACGCATTCGATGTACTCACGAGGAAGGTAGCGGAGGGTCTCGACATTGTGCTGGTATCAATAGAGTAAGTACACAGATATGCAGTGTTGAATTCGATAAAATAATTAGTATTGTTAGTATACAGTTACAACTAAATTTATTTACCATGATAATTCGAAAAAAACGATGTGCTTTAGATTTGTACAATTCTGCAATTTCTAACGTAAAACTTTAAAATTATTACTATTATGATATAAACCGCAATTATGCGTACTACAAACTGGAAGTGTCACGAGACTTTGTCAGTAAATGCGCCCTCATCCGATCAGTTTTTACTTAGTTTACACAAACAATAATATTTAATGGTGATCCAAATTAATTTGTGTTTCCCCATTCGATTGGCATTTGCATAATTATATTATGATACAATTCGTAAGGAATTATGTTTTTATAATTTGTTTTCATGATAATCAGCTACCGCCTTGCACCTGAACATCCACATCCGTCTGGGTTAGAAGACTGCTTGACGGCCACGCGGTATGTCCTGCAACACGCGGACGACTTCGGCGTCGACCGACATCGCATCGGTATCGGTGGCGATAGCTCCGGTGGTCATCTGTCTGCATCCGTGGCTCAGGTGATCCACGATGACGAAGACGTGCCCGATCTCAAACTCCAGGTCTTGATATACCCCTGGCTTCAGAAGATAGACCTGAACACTCCTTCATATCAGAAATATGCCGCTGATTTTGGTGACGCAGGCACCCTCCCCTTGTCATTGCTCGCTACCTTCTTGACTCTTTCATTTGGCAGCTACGACCACTATGCCGTGTCACAATTCATGACAAATAATTTCACTTCTCCAGAATTTAAAAAGCAGTCTTTGGAATACTCGTACGTCAGTCACGAGCACATCCCGGCGGAATTTCGCGATCCTAGGTACTACAAGACGCGAAACGACTTAGAGAGCGGCGATAGCGCGTTGTGGGCGCGTTTGTCGGACGGCATACTGAATCCGCGTTTCTCACCGTTACTGCGACGCGACCTGTCAGGGCTTCCCCAAGCGTTAATTCTCACGGTCGGGTTCGATACGCTTCGTGACGACGGTATTTTCTACAAAAAGCGCTTGGAAAATGACGGAGTACCGGTCACGTTTTCTCATTACGAAGAAGGCTTTCATGGATTGATCGCAATTCCAAATTTCAAGCTTTCCGTCACTATGATCAATGATTTAATTGCTTATGTAAGAACAAATATTTGACACTAACTTTGAACAATGATAATTACTCTCTTTTCATTTATAAAAAGTGTTAAAGAAATAATGTTAATTTAGTGCAAATCCTCCATCGTTGCAAGACTCATTTTATATCAAAATGTGTATATTTTAATTGTGTCGATTATTTCTTGAAGTCTAATATAGGTTTTCTCGGCCAATTTCGTAAACTTTTCATTCGTATTGATAAGCGGTTCATTCAAATTCGCGAAATTAAGCTGAAGGCTTACAACTGTCGTTCAAAATTGTATTTCTTTCATTCTATTAGCTCTTTGCTCAAGTGAATTAGCACTTATAGCATTCAATTTCGCAAACGGAATTCACGGAAGGCGGTATTACGTAATCACGAATTTTCTTGCTTTAAATTGAATGACAATTTCAAGAAATAGAAACACGTTTGAAATCGAATGCAAACAAACTGTTTTCGAATGATCGTTATATGAATTCAAATGCTAAAAAACTAATTTGAACTACAAAATACGGCTGCGGTGACAAAATCGGCGAATTTGAAAGCACACAAAATGAATTCGTGTGGCAAACTTACGAAATTGACCGAGAAATCCTATACTAGGAACCATTCATTTGTTTGTAAAATGTTACAATTGTTACATATTGTAAAGCTTTTACAAGTATAAAACGACATACGGTACCTTTATTATGGCTGACGAGTAAACATCATAGCTCATTAAAGGGGTAGTACAGTTTTGGTATGGCTGAGCTTTAGTAACCAAAATCTGCGCAATAATATTACAAACTAATAGTTATAACTCCACCATGCTCGAATGGTATAGACAATTACAAACGACTAAGTAAAAAGCCTGTTATCATTCAAAACGAGCCATTAAAACACAAGAGGGCGCTCTCTGAAAAAGCATTGGTTTCAACCATTTTTAATACAAAATTAAGCATGTGATGTTTTGTTTAAAAAAATGATTAAAAAGAAAGATCATAAACAACTATTTTTAAAAAAGTGTAAGCATTTCTTATTTGTTAAGAAAATCATCGAATAAATTTGTGCCCCAGATTTATTCCGATCAGATTTATAAATTTTATTGATATTTCAGCTGTTTCTGAACCAATTTTGATCAAATAAAGCTTATTCTGCCATTAAAATTGTATACTCTTTCAAATTTTTCACTCAGTTTGTCATGTTCTTACAACAAAATTATTTTGTGCAGCGCCCTCTCAACATTTAGGAATATTTATTTCCGATAACGCATTTTGTAAAGTAAAACAATTTCACGTTATGCGATATAAGTACATAAACACTGGAATACATTATTTGAATAATTAATCATAACAAGCGATTAAATTCCACCAGTAATGTACTATTTTGATTCCCTTTTACCAATCGATCCAGGAATCGATCCCACCAACATATAAAATACCATTGATAAATGCAATGTTACATTAATAATATGTATATTATATACATTAATTAAATATTTTAAATATGTATATTAATATGTATGTAATAGAAACAAGTTAAGTAAATTACATCGCACAGGTTCAATTAATTGACAAAAAATATTAAACAGTCTTCTTTGCATTTCAATGATTATATACAAGGATGTTGTATTTCAAACATCATTAATTTTTTCGGAAACGGACAGTATGCTTTCACTAAACTTAAACAGGAGCTTTGATTTCATGTTACGTACCTAAAAGTAAAATACGATTTGAATTGAATATAAATTAACAAGCAGATTTGTAGTTCAGTATATTACCATGCTTACGTAAATCAAAGTGTTAATTTATATCTTGGTCTATATATGGGATATTTATACTCATGGATGCACTTTCTCAAAGACAATATACATGAAATCTAATGCAGTGGAGTATTTGTGGGGTGATGGAGTGGCTGCAGCCCAAAATCTTTTCAAGTACATATTTTTTCTTTTTAGAAATGGATTCACCAGAGATAAGTTATGTTTATAATAAGTTTTGATAGCTAACATTTTCGATATTCACCTCTTCGGAGGTAATGCTTACTTCGCCGAGTAAGACGGAGATCGAGTCAGTCCCCCCCCCCCCCCCGGAAAAATGGGGGGGGGGGGGGGGGGACTCATACGCCTATGATTGCATGCAGGTAAATCGAAGTCACGCATAATACAAGACGGGTCGCGACTCGAAGCCTAAATGTATGAGGAGTAAGTTTGCAATAGCATCCTCTTTGACTAAATGGACTCAATGGAGTATAATTGAAGTGTCAAATAATGTTCGCTTGAGTGTGTGTTTGTATCATGATAGTTTGACGATTGTCAAATGTTTTATTCCACTGTTAATTATACATATATATTTGCGCCTTCTCCCTGTTCGAGAACTACACATAAAAACACATTAAATGATGTTAAAGATGAGTTCGAGTTTATTGTTTTCTTTTTTCTCTCAAAATATTCATCACAATACAGTAACATTAAAAGGGTAGTACAGTTTTAGTAAGGCTGAGTTTTACCCCCTCCTTTGTGGATAATTTTTTTTAAATTGGTGTTTAAAATATCACTTTAGAAGTATGGTTAATATCATTATTATTGTTATTATGCATTTTATAAAGATTTAACTTTTTAAAAAGTGGGGGATGTTTGTACAGGCCATCCCCCTCCCCCGCACCCAAAAGTATAGTGGGGGGGGGGGAGGGATATATCCCCATCCCCCGGGATCTACGCCCGTGATGGAACCACCTCGTTAATAAATAAACATGATACTGGGCTGGAATTCATAAACCCCTGGGGGTATTTCACAAAGATACTAAATTAGAACTTAAAGGGGACCACCAGGCAAAGAACAACACATCATTATATGCTTTGGTACCGTTTTGTAATATCAAATAAATACCCAACATTTTGCAAAGGGTTGTGTAATTCATAAACAAAGCAATTAATTTCCCCACTTACGGAACCACTACTACTGGCCAAACATTTGCGAGTGCGCCAATGCTATTCACGCTTACGTTCGGAGAGAATAGAATCCCGGGCGATTCGTTCGCTCTGCACACACTTAGTTTCGTACATACAGACCTCTTAACGCATGCTTTAGAATGGTGATGCGTTTTCCAATTATATATTTTTTTTCTGGACACATATTTGTGTGAACTTGTTGATGGAATGGAATACTAAAGATGATACCTTTCATTCATAAGGATACTATTTTTACCCTTTAATTCTAAGTATGGTACGCCATTTGTAGCCTTGGAATAAAATATATCCAAAAGCAAAACTTTGAGTATTTTAGACTTTTCATACATCAAGAACATGAACTCTCCTTGATAATAGAAAATATTTATAATTTAAATCAACATTTTATGCCTTTTACAAGAACTTTTACACAAAAAAGTTCAAAGAAACTAACGGCTTTCCATAATTTTTAAGTCCAACTTAGTGTTAAGTTCTACTTAGGATCTTTGTGAAACACCCCAGACTGGCCCGCTAGATAACGGTCACTTCATATCCAAAGGTGTACAAATGATCGTCCTCGAAGTAAAAAAATTTTAATGAAGATTCGCGGCCTTACAAGTACATTTTCAGCTAGCAGACTTTCGGCATATACAAAACTAAGTTTATTTAAAAACAATCATACATACCTAGTACACTGTCAAACAAAATGCATATTAGGACCTTTTACAAAAATGTATTACGCGAACATTTTCATGAAATGTGTACTACCCATTTTTCTAATTTCCGCGAAGATATTCAAAGAAATTTATTTTTTGGGTCAATTTCTGCGAATATTTAATGCACGCATAGGCGTACCAAGGGGGGGGGGGGGGGGGTTCAACCCCCCCCCCCCCCCCTTTGACCAAACAATTACTGTTTTGAGGGGTTTAACCCCCCCCCCCCCCCCCCCTGTTTCCAATTTTGAATGGTCTCGAGACTACATTTTGGTGGTCTCTACCGTCATTATCGATGGTCTCGGCCTCGAAAAGTGCGAAGAACCCTGGACTCGGCCTCGAAAATGTCGACAATTCACGGTCTTGGCTTTTCTACAACTACCCCCCCCCCCCCCCCCGCTTACATGATTCTCACCCAATGATCTTCGTCTCGGTCTCGAAAATTTTGGACCGTCCGGACCAGAGCCCAGTAACATAAAGATTCACGATTAATCGTACGATCAATTAATCAGTCGTACGATCAATATGATTGATCGTACGATTAATCGTGAATCTTTATGTTACGGGGCCCTGGTCTCGGTCTCGAAAATGTCGAAAATTCTTGGTCTCTGATTCGAAAATTGTCTACGACTACCCTCCCCCCCCCCCCCCCCCCGCTGACGAAATAACCCCCCCCCCCCCCTTGAAAAATCCTGGGTACGCCACTGAATGCACGTGATAGTGAACGTATTTTAAACATGTTTAATTGCGTCTGATTCATATCTTTGTTTATTTTGTTGTCATAAAAACACACAATTACTATCACAAGAGGCAAATTAGGAGTAAATATGACCTTTCAATCAACTCTTTTTTTAATGGTTTGGATATGACCATTACACCTCATATTGCAATTATAAAGCCCGTAGTCTGTTTGTATCTAAATTTCCCAAAAGTAAAGCTGGAGCGCATTACTGGGTGAAATCAGACATGCAAATAATTAGCTTAGCTCCAAATTTGGCGCTAAATCCACTTTCCATACAAATTGAGTTAACGATATCAGTACATTAATAAGCTACGTACCTATCTAGAAATCCAGTAATATGGACAAATTACACACTCAAAATCTAAATGTGGAACGTTCCATTTATCTTATTCCCATAGGCATGTGTACAAAGTTGGACAAAGAAACCGGTTTTGCTCGAAAGTTGAATGAGTGGATTTAGCCCCTTTTTGGAAGTAAGCTCCTTGGTGATGGTCCCATGCATAACCCTTGACCCCTGCGCTCGTAGCTCTGTAATACTATACTCAATAATCTTTATGAAGTAAAAAAGACAAACATAGTTCATGCTTTTTGCTTATTTCATCCTGCATATCATACCATTTTGGGAAAAAAATACGTTCAAAATATGAGGTGATTTGATCACGAATAAATTGACACGCCTGGCTGTTGTACGTAGCGGGGTTAATGTCCGCTCGGTCTACACTCAGTTGGTCTACTACTAACACGACTACCTGATGCCTTTAAAGGGATCTAGTAACATTGTCCAAATCCACAAAACTTAATTAGAAAATGAATGGTTATATTGAACCGTGTTGTATCCGTATCGCCAATAGAAGCATGGAACAGGTTTTTGTTTAAAATTTCCCTTTCGTTAAATCAAATCACAAAAATACACATTTTACCAACCATTCATCACTTTCGGTGCATGCCAACAACGTTACCATATTTATTAATTCCCAATTCTCCAAATCCAAACTAAATCCCTAATCCAAAACCTAACCTAACCCTTAGCTGAACCCCTAACCCCAATCCTAATCCAAAACCATATGAGCCCCTAAATTCTGATCTCATAGTATATAGACAAACTATAAGTAGACCAAATGGGTGTAGACGAGTCGGCAAGTGCAAGCCAAGTCGGTTTTGCGAATCGAGTTCGGTTTTGGTCATGTTGGTAGAGCAATGAGGTCAAGTTTGCTCTATATTCAAGCCAATTTCTGCAGTGTCATCGCCCGGCAACATGGGCCTATGGGGACGTTCTTCTCGGGGGAGGGGGGGGGGGGGGGGCAGGTCTTTTGCCCGAATTTTCGAAATTTTTACCTGACAAGCCAAACAAAACAAGAAAAAAAGGTCCTCGCCTCTTTGCTGCCCGAAATTGACATTTTTTCAATTGTTTAGTCCAAAATTACGCGATTTTGCCCGAATATATAATGGTTTTGTACGAAAACAATCGGACACTGGCCGAATGTTACATGATGTTACATGATATGATTTTGCCCGAATATGACACGGATTTTCCCGAATATAATATGATTTTGCCCGAATATGATATGATTTTGCCCGAATATGACATTTTTAAAGCCCGAATATGACATAATTTGCCCGAATTTCAGGTGCGTTTTGCCCAAATATGGCAGTTTTCCAAACTCCAGGGGTGCTGTAGCCCCCCCCCCCCCTTCCCGCCTCCTACGCCTCTGTGCGGCAACAAAGGAAAGACCGGATGAATAAATATAAATATTATATTTCACTGTTCAAATAGGATGACAGTGCATGCAGGAACCAATATAAGGCGCAGTTAAAGTGTTGTTAAAATATATATTTCAACAAACATGCTGCTGTACTAAGATGAATTTTGGTGAACTTGCAGCGAGCCCAAAAGTAAACATAATATATACTACCGCAATCATGACCAAATCAGAAGTTAGTGCAAGATCTGAATTATATAGTGTTTGGAAGTTTGTAGGAACTGTACTGTTGTTTAGGAGGCTAGAGCTGGTAATGGCATGAATGGTAAGGGCCCAATATCGTGCGCACACACATTATACTACACGTGTAAGGACCCTGGACCACTATACCAGAGAGGTGGGAAGCTCTCTGACTATACTATACAAACTACATTCTCCTGATTCGACTTTCTCTTTTCGTGTAGTCTATAGATCATCTTTATCATCTGGTTCGAGTTTGCAGTGTTGATTTGAGGAGGCGTGTTGAGACGGACCCGCGTCTAGCATCTATACAATTGTTTTGGACGGTAAGTTAACCCATTGTTCATGTTGTTGACGGGAACCTGATGGCGATGGGTCCTGTATGGTTAACTCTATGGAGATTGCACAAGCTAGTAGGGAGAAACCATTTCGTATGGCAGATATATACATGTACATGCATGGAATTACATTTTCTGGGTTAGAACGCATCGGCTAGCTGATTGATTTCACCAATATCGGCATCTTCGAAATTGCATCTGATTTGACTGAATGGTGTTGTTATAATGCTTAAAATAAAACACCGGTCTGGCAATCTTGAGCGGTCTCCGGTTCAATTCCCGGCGAAGCCCACTTGCTTTCACTTGCTCATTTCATTTATATTATATATTCTACTATTTCAAGTCATTTTCATCTACTAGTATCTTTGAATTTACTTTATAACTTGAAAGTTGCATCACTTCGCGTGGTCCCTCGATTCCTCGTATATACACACTTTCTCTGTATTAGGTTGTATTCACGTATAATGACGTACAATTATCATGGCGTATACAATTATCATGAGGTATAAACTTTGTCAAGTGTATCCTGCAAGAGCCAGACGAAACAGGAAACACGGAGTCCATTTGCATGATGGATATCCGTACTATTCCCCTTAATTGATGTGGAGTGTAATTGATGAAAACTAGTCAAGATTTTAATTGAAGCACAGAATGATGCCACATCAAAGTGCTTTACTAATAACTTCAGTTTGATTTGTAGGGAATGTCGCGGTAAACACCAGTCCTTTATATCAGTCATTGTACAACGACATATATAAATAGACAAACTGGGCGCAATGGCCGTGAAACAAGGTGGTTGATGGCTGGGGGTAAGTCAGATCATGTGTTCTATATGCGCAAATATGATGGGACAGTGGCGTAGCGTGGTCAGACTGATTGGAGGGGCACGCACAATTATTGGGGGGGGGGGGCACACCTTACATATTTCTTTGTTTTTTCAAAAAATGTCCCCTTATGTTTTCTGTTTTTTTTTTTCAAAGTATTGGGGGGGGGGGGGAAGGGCACGTGCCCCCCGTGCCCCCCCCCCCCCCCGTCGCTACGCCACTGTGATGGGTTTGAAACGCGCAAATCTTCTGACTTACAATTAATTGTAACTTACGATCGATTGTATCTCTTTCTGCAACGGGGCCCAGGAATACAACGAGGTATGTGAAAACTGCTTGAGCTCTCTAGTTATAATGTTTGTGGCTTTTGACAGTGATACTATTTCTCGTAAAGGAATGAGTCTGAATTATTCCTCTCGAAACATGCCAAATGCATTTCAAAATTTGCCCTTTTTATATGGGTTCCCGTGATATCCACTCAATATAAGGAATAGTGGATTCGGCTTTTATTTACGATTAAGACAAATATTTAAATTAACTTAGTCAAATATTCAATGGACCGATTGTGTTTAAATTTATACAGTATTGATGAAGGTCAGGGGCGTAGACAACGGGGGGGATGAGGGGGATGCATCCCCCCCAGCTCACAAGGTGGGGGGGATGCCATGTACAATCATCCCCCCCAGGTTTTAGGGAAGGATATAATATTTTTTGTGTGTATCTGTATACGATTGGGGAAAGAATATTAGTTGTATGAGCAAAGACTTGTTAATTCTACCGTTAAAAAAGTAATTTGTACATCCACATTCCTTTTTCGCTGCGCGCTACGCGCGCGACCAGATAATCTCAGTTTGTTGTGTAATTTGCGTATGGTCAGGGGTGAGTATTTCTTTTCTGTATACCGGGCCACGTAGCTCCAGTTTAGGCTGGCATTGCTCTGGCTACTTGTGTGGTGTGCACGAAATTGCACCATTTCAAGTATATAAATGCAAAATCTTCTCCGTGGGAGGGGATCCCCCCCCCCCCTTCCAAACCCTCCATATTTGACCCTGCCCAGCCCTCGGTAGCTTCACCCCTCGGGACTCATTCTTGACGATAGGGTAAGTTGTCGGATCATATAATGCGGCATAATGGTTAAGTTAGAACTGTGTATGATGCTCCATATAAATACAATATTTGTGTTGGGGTCCATATTTGTCAACTATTTGTTTTCTCCGTGAAAATGTATTTAAAATTTCTGGTCGATCAAATCATGACACCCTTTCCCAGATACAGTCAATGTAGAGCCCGAATTTCCTCTCTTGGTAAGCACCAGATTGCACTATTTCAAGTCCAAAAATGCAAAATCTCCCTTGCATGGGAGCCCTCCCACCGCTCAGTCACTTCGCTCCCTGTATTGAGGTGCATATCAGTGACAGATCTACGGGGGGGGGGGGGGGGGGGTATGGGGGTTCAAAATGGCAAAAAAATCGCCGCTTCCTATCTAGGTAAGCACCAGAATGCACAATTTCAAGTCCAAAAATGCAAAATCTCTCTAGCGTAGGAGGGGGACACCCTCCCCCCCCCCCCCGCATAGTCACTTCGCTCCCACAGTGGCGGATCTACGGGGGGGGGGGGGTTTAGGGGGTTTAAACCCCCCCCCCTTGGGCTGCCAAAAAACGCAAAAAACGCAAAAAATTTCGCCGCTTCGCGGCTTGGGCTACCAAACAACGCTCAAAACGTCAAAAATTTACGCCGCTTCGCGGCTAGGGCTGCCAAAAAACTCAAAAAACGCCCACATTTTTTCGCCACTTCGCGGCACTCCGCATCGTCATTGGGTCAAACCCCCCCCCCTTTGGCAAAAAGCTAGATCCGCCCCTGTCCCACGATCATCTTAACATCTACCCCCCCCCCCCCCCCCCCCACTGAGACGACTTTCAAGCAATTGTCTTGGTCTCGAAAAATTGGTCTTGGTCCGGTGAACGGCAAATCATCCCCCCCAGGTGTAAGAACCTGTCTACGCCACTGATGAAGGTTATACAGCAATGTTTTGGGAAACCTTACGGCAGGGGCCCGACCAACATTCTTGAGTTCTTTTACAGGTTTTATTGATGTTCACTTTCGGTCTCCAAACGGAGCGGAGGGGGGGGGGGGGGGGGGTGTACCACGACTCCACCCTTACCATTGCTAATTACCTTGCTACACCACTCGTGTTTCCATTACATCCACTCGTCTGATCAAATTAAATGTTCGTTGTACAACCTCATAACGGTGTTTGTTATTATTTTGTATGCACTTTATAGCAGTGAAAAGCGGCATGCTAACAAACCTTTTTTTACTATATAATTAGCACAAGTTGGTCCGATGCTATGCTGCAGTTTTCAAATATTTGTATATATTTGTATGCTGATATGGTTTTAATTATGCTTGTCGCGCTATATGATCAATCTGCAAATATTTTACTTTATTGATAATTGACTGAAATAATGTTTGGTTAGGCGTTAGCAATCAAATTGCCGTATATAACATGACTTAAAAAGGGTATGTTATAAAGAGTTATTCTGTATAAAAAATATTATCAGCTCATCGGCTACAATGCTAGCTTCGCCACTGGTACAGGCATTTTTCTTAAACATATTTACATAATTTTGCAAACATTCTCTTTCTCTCTCGTAACACTTGGACTGTCTTCACAATTCTCGCGGAAATGGTTGTATGACCAAGCTTTATGACACATTCATATATCAAACTCATGAATGCCAACATTTCACCAAGTTTCTAAGGTACTATAAAGCGTGGGGGGGGGGGGGGGGATTGGGGCCTTGCGACCAGAAATAAATGTTGTGTTAGGTATTACATATTTTCATCCCTACAAGCAGGGGTCATTAGGGAAAGGCTTCCTAAAGGGGGAATTACCCTCTTTACTTCTTACATTTAATACACCATCATGTATTTTGTATAAGTAATCGATATACTCTATAGTAGTGACGAACTAATTTAGATAACATTAATGAACAAATATTTCCGAGAATAGATCGTATATATAGGATTAGTTTCAGATGCGCACTTCCATTATAACATCGGCATTGTTCTAGTTGAAGTGAACTGGAAGTAAGTTCCACTTTTACAAAACGTCTGAACAGCTTTCAGTTGACGGATGGGGATCAATGTAACACGCAAAAAAAATCAGAGCGAACAGCCCTCTAATTTGGATTCTACGAATGAAAAACGAATGCGTCCCTCCATTTACACTATATATCGGTCAATAAAGGAGTTCAACTGATTTAGCATAATATTACAACAATATAGTACTAATTATCGTAAAGGTATTGTGAAGCCGACATTTGTTAACGTATGTCACGGAAAAAGATCTCAAAAAGAAAGAATATATAATTACATGTAGTCAGTTTAAGCGATATTTGGGTATTTTGCTTGGTAAACGCTCACACATTAGTACTTATGCGCGAGTCACGTAGCTAGCGCGGGTCACGTAGGGGTCATGCATACCGATCTGGCACTCCGTGAAATCTATGTACAAACTTACTCACCGGCCGAAAATACGTATGTACCTAATTAACCGACGTCCCTCAGTTTATTCAGTTTTAGGTCTATAACTCCACGAAAAAGAGATTTCAAGCCCTAATTTTTTCAGGCATGCCATTAAATGACATTTCCTTTCATATAAGACAATAACCTCGCAACTTTTGAATTTTGGCTTGCAAAAGTGGATCTCTCCCTTTATACTGTATTACAGTTTACACAGAAAGTTGGTTTCCATCACTTTTAGTTTTATCATGATATTAGAGGGCAATATGTACATATACCAAGGAGCAACTGTCTTATACCTCCTTGGTTCTACTTGAATGTGTGTGGGTTGACTGTAATCACGTTATTGTGGAAAAGATTCGGCATGTTTTTTCTTCTTTTTATCAGACCAGTCGTTATCCGAGTCTTGAACCGGAACCGATTTGGTTTTGATCACGTCGTTTTCTTCCGGAGTAAAAGTATTTATGGGCGGACATCCGTATAACGATCACTGTGTACAGTGTACATTCATGTAGTGGTGTTGAACGGGCCGACACGCATACATCATAAACACGATGTTGTGATAACATCCGTTTAATACACTGTGGCGTAGTGAGGTCTGAATTATGATTTTGGGCGTGAGGTATTGGAGGCTAATTTAATTTCTTTCTTTTGTAAAATGGGAATTCTTATATACTGTTGATTGTTTTGGTCAATTTACTTGGGTGGGGTTGGGGCGGGGCCGGAGGGGGCGTGCCCCCGTGCCCCCACGTAAATACGCCACTGATGGATGCTGTAATAAAATATATTCATGTTGGTATTTTATTGGTTTGATATGGACATAATCCCCCAGCTACGCCACTTTAAACACTGACGTGGCCCTTTTGATTTGATTTTTTTACTTACGAGATATTAAATGTCCTGAACCATTCGGTAAAATGAATTTGATATAAATTGTACATGAATTTGGTAAAACAATACTCGCAGTTATTATAAATATCGAAACCCTAGAACCATGCAACTGTTATAAGAACGTTATATACACCTGCACAATTATATACTGAATCTTAAACAATAATCATCTTTCATATGAGTGTCTCTGAACGCCTGAAGACTGGAAGGTGTTCATGACATTAGCCACCGGTGGTCAAATCTTAAAGGGACTTTCAGGTCAGGCCATTGTTAATGTTTCTATTTTCTATGTGTTTTTTTTTCTTCAAGTTGTATATGTCTAAGTTATGTACGTAGGTCTTAATTCAATTTTTATATATTCGGTGGCAGCATATAATAAGGCTATTTTGCTCTTTCTAGCTGTCTCCTCATTCTCATAATTGTATTTATCTGTTGTTAAATTGTGTACATTTGGTTGTGCTTTGTTAATGTTATGGTTTTTAATGAGATTTGAAATAAATGATCAATTCAATTCAAACTCTGCCATGCTCGAAAGTAATGAAAAATTACAAATGACTACGTAAAAGGTCTGTTATCATTCAAAAAGAGCCGTTAACACTCAAGAGGGCGCTCTCTAAAAACTCATTGGTTTCAACCATTTAAATTAAAATATTGTGCATGTGATGTTTTGTTGAAATAATGATTAGATAGAGAGATAATCAACTAATTAAAAACCTCTTTTGTAATTTTTCGAAAAGAGGAAACATTTAAACAAAAAATTTAACGGCTGGTTCAAAATTATCGAATAATTGTGGGGCCCCACAAATATTACAAATGGTTATGATTATGGATATTTCAGCCATTTCTGAACCGATTTCGATAACATAAAGTGTATTCTGTCATTAAAATTGTATGCTCTTTCAAATTTGACACTCAGTTTTTCGCGCCCTCTATACCAAAACTAAACTATCCCTTTAAAATTTACAGCCATGACAATAGTAACGCGTACGTTAAAATTAAAGGGATCAAATAAGTAACGTCATCAAAATCTTCCCAATAATACCTAACAAATCTAGCGGTTCTCACATACCTGGTTGTATTCGAATAATTACCGATATGAGCATGGAACTGATTTCGGTTTTTCAAATTTCTCTATTGGTATATATAGAATGATTTAGATATTTATGGTTATATATGACGTTCATTTACAATGGAATTTTCACATGTCACTAAGTGGACATATCAGATAATTAAAATACACATTTTATCAGCCCTCTGTAATTTGTAATACACATGTCAAACAAAGTTCAAGGTATACACATTACACACATAAACAAGGATATGAAATGTGAGAACATGAGTATATCCCGATCGAAGTCCCATTTGGATTGGATGCGCCAAGCTTTCTTGGTAACATTATCTGACATCAATATTATTAATACAATTCATGTATTGCATCAGAAATATTATTACCGTTAGTCAGCTGTTCTTGTTCTGGATGACGGTAGTCACGGTATGTGGTGTCCGGGGT